>ML180006.1:8850-19749 GCA_004369135.1 Dendrothele bispora CBS 962.96 | reverse complement strand
TTTCGGACTTTCAAATTCCCCCGCCACTTTCCAAAAAACCTAATGAACGACCTCTTCCGTGATATGCTAGATGAGGGATGGCTTGTTATCTATATGGATGACATCCTTATCTTCTCAACTGACCCCGAGGAACACCGACAAAGGACTCTTCGAGTGCTACAAAGGCTTGAGGAGAACGATCTTTTCCTGAAACCAGAGAAATGCGAATTTGACAAACCCGAAGTAGGATTTTTGGGACTTATTATTCGCAAAAACCAGATTGCAATGGACCCTGTCAAACTTGCAGGGATTAGGGATTGGAAACCTCCGACAACCGTTAAAGGAGTACGATCCTTTTTAGGATTCGGAAACTTTTATCGAAGATTCATTGGACGATATGCGGACATAGCCAAACCATTAAATGAACTCACACAGAAGGCCAAACAATTTGAATGGACAGACAAACAACAAGAAGCCTTCGACATGCTAAAGAAGAAATTCCTAGAAGAACCGGTGTTATTAATGCCGGATGTGGAGAAACCCTTTGTTATCGAATGTGACGCCTCAAAATGGGCCACTGGAGCAGTATTACGACAACAGGACGTAAATGGAGATTGGCACCCCTGTGGATATATCTCTCATGCGTTCACTGAAACGGAACGCAACTATGAGATCTATGACAGAGAACTTCTAGCCATTGTCAAAGCCTTGGAAACATGGAGACACTATTTCCTTGGATCGAAACATCCAATCACCATCCTCTCTGACCACAAGAACCTCACGTACTTTCGAAGCGCTCAGAAACTAAACCGACGACAAGCCAGATGGAGCCTCACGCTCTCTGAATACGACTTGAAATTAATTCACACCCCCGGAGCAAAGATGGTACAGTCGGATGCCCTATCGAGAAGAGAGGATCTGGTACCTGAAGAAGATACGGATAACGAGAATGTGACCATGCTACCAGACAAACTTTTTGTCAGGGTAATGGACACAGAATTACACTCCCTTATTGCGGAAAAGACCATGAAGGACGACTTAATGCTTAGTGCTGTCCAGGCACTCAAAACAAATGGGACGCCACCAATAAAATCGGCCTTATCAGACTGGAAAATCGAACACGGAGTATTGTTTTTTATGGACAGATGCTACGTCCCACAAGACGAAGAATTACGGAGAAACCTAGTCAAAAGATACCATGATGGGAAAACGACAGGACATCCAGGGCAATATGCTACTTTGGAATTAATCAGACGAGAATACTGGTGGCCAGGAATGTATTCCTTCGTCAAGAAATACGTAATGGGATGTGCCACCTGTCAACAAATGAAGGTAAACACACACCCGACTACACCACCTTTAATGCCAATTGCCGGAGGAGAAAACGCATTACCATTTTCAAAAATCACCATGGATCTTATTACCGATCTACCGGAAGTAGAAGGAGATGATTCAATATTGGTCGTGGTCGACCGTGTGGCTACGAAGGGGGCAATTTTCATCCCATGCCGCAAAACAATCGATGCCATGGGAGTAGCCACCTTGATCTTAAATCACGTTTACCGGAGATTTGGACTCCCAGATGAAATCTTATCTGACAGAGACCCCAGATTTGCTGCAAACGTATTCCAAGAACTAGGAAGACTCCTCGGAATTAAACTCGTCATGAGTACAGCCTATCACCCACAAACCGACGGAGAAACAGAACGTGTAAACCAGGAACTCGAAACCTATCTTCGATTGTTCTGCGCTAGACACCAAGAAACCTGGAAATTGGAACTACCCATGGCAGAATTCACTCATAATAATCGGATCCATTCTGCCAGAAATCACTCACCATTCTTCCTCATGATGGGATATAACCCTCGACCCTTTCCCACTATCCAACAAAAATTGAATGTACCGAGTGTGGAAGAAAGGATGAACAAATTAAAGAAGACACGAGAAGAAACATTCGCCTTACACGAGTTAGCTAGGCAGAAAATGGCAGATCGATCAAGAAAGACATTCACCCCATTTGAACAAGGACAGAAGGTTTGGCTAGAAGCCAAGAACCTTCACCTCATGTATCCCTCAAAAAAGCTATCTCCACGAAGAGAAGGACCATTTACAATCGAAAAAGTCTTAGGACCTCTCACCTATAGACTGGAATTACCTTCACGATGGAGGATACACCCTGTATTCCATGCTTCCTTACTCACTCCATACGTCGAAAACGAGGCACACGGACGGAACTACTTAGAACCACCTGCAGACATTGTGGATGGACAAGAAGAGTATGAAGTAGAATCGATTCTCTCACATCGACCAAAGAAGAAGCCTCGAGAATACCTCGTGTCCTGGATAGGATACCCTTCCACCTCAAACTCATGGGAACCTGCTGGAAACCTCGAACACGCTGGAGAGGTACTTGAAAATTATAAAAGGAGGAACAAACTGTCCTAGAAACCCCAGCAATAGCTACATCGAACTCCCCAGCTCGAAAACCGCTTCACAAATCATGTCTTCCACCACCTCCACCGTTCAAACCCTCACTTCTCAGACCCAGATCGTCGACCCGATCTCCCCAACCATGCCTCCTCTCGTCTCTCCCCCTCCCTCGCCAATTCGTGTTACTCCCGTAACCAACAACCATAATGCAAACGTCGAATATGTCTTGGAGAAAGACGTCGAAAAGACCCGTTCAATTCTCTCTAAAATAGCCAACGACGAATTTATCAACAGAACAACGACAGCAAACCCGGAACTTAAACCGGTGATCGACGATATTATCTCTCTCCGAAACCATCGGCTGGCTGTTAAATCAGCAATCAAATATATGGAGAGTGAACTAGACAGACTCGTAGCTCATGCAACTGCACAAGGCTTTCTAGGGAAATGGAACGAGAGGATTAGTAGAGAACTACAGTCAGGTATTCCTTTTAATCAAACCCAGAGCATCGATACCGACGACAACAGCACTCCCGGTAGTCGAACTCGACCCATTAATGTCGATGCGACACCCCCTCCTTCATCCTCCACCCAGACCAGACAACCCATTAGCACGACAGTTAGAATTCGTATCCCTTCCCCAGTTCCCCGACGCCGACGACGATCGATCTTTCCAGGATACCCATACACCGATACCAATGGAGTATGCTTCCACTGTCACTGGCCTGGACATAACGCCAGCCACTGCATCCATTTCAATTGCAAACACTGCCACCAGAATGCACCCGGGCATTATCCTTCGAAATGTCCTCAACGTCCAGGAAGAAGATCGCAAAGCCGTCGCTTTAGCCGGAGGTCTCCTTCGCTTTCTGACTACGATGACAATGGCTTAGATGATATTGCATTGGGAAATATCTATGGAGAACCAGTCGGATATTAAAGTAGAAGTCAGGATGACTTCGAACGTAACAGAGGGGTAATGTTACAGTTTTACTTGACCCCTATTTTATTTCTTTACATACACGAACATTTACTTCATTTACATGCCTTTCCCTCGTGTTCTTCTATCTATGGACGCCTCACCACTTCCTTGCTTTATCCTCATGTTTTCTCAAGCGCCTCACGATTTCCTTACTATTTACTTATAACATGTGTTCCACACATGTTTCCCATTACTTACACATGTTTAACACTCTTTCCTCGTCCCTTTACCTCATGGACATTTGACTCACTTAACACATGTAGTACATGAGGAAGTATGTATTTAAACTAGCTAAAGTCGAGCATTTATTCTTTAGCTCGACCTTCCCAATCTATACCTTCTAACCTTACTACAAGGACTCTGCGAGATCCTTCTTCTAAGTCTTCTCAAACCTTTACTACTTGTAGAGGCTCGTCGAACTCACTGAACCTTTGACCTTTGTAATAAGGTCAACTCAAACTTCGGAACCAGAACTTTTTGTCTTTGTGACGAGGTTCTTCGAACTTTATCCAGAACCTACGACCTCAGCGTAGAATCCTTGAAGTACGGCTTCGGTCGTAACAGTCAGGGAACGCAACAAAATGTTGAATCCCTTGCATTTGATGACTAAGCAAGGCAGTTGTTCTTAGAGATCGAAGGCAAGGAATGATGTCATAAGGTCATCACCACGTAAGTTGTATTAATCTATGAATTGTATTACAAATCAATCAAAAACCAAACAAGTCATCACTTTGACTTAATCTACTTTCGATGGTCACCCAGAATCCGATAAAGAACGAATCCTCATTTCATTCGGACTCGTAACCCAGAGACTTATTCTCGCGATTCTCAAACTTCTCTTGTTGATGACTTACTCGCGACTTGTGGAATCTAGGTCTTGACAACATAGAAACATATATTTCAAAATTCAATTATACAGAATTGTACAAAAAAGTGTAAGCAGGTGGTTTATACTAGTAAAACATACTGAAGCAATCCCAGAAGCGAAGATTTTTGGAAAATCTTCAATTTGCCGGCTCAAATTGTAATGTTTTTACACAAATCTTTTTTTAATCTTTTTGTTCAGAATCAGATCTTTCATTTAAAAAAAGTTTAAAGAATCATGCATTTTGGTCAATATTTGAGCTTGTATCTCCATATATATGTTTTCAGTCAAAAATGCAAAAAAAACCCAGAAGCGAAAAATGCTTTTCTCAGCCACCTGTGCATTTTGGTGTTTGTTTATGGGCATTTCCAAGTTCAGAGACAATTAGAATTCCCCTGTGCAGAAGAATAGCAAGGGGAAAATCCATGCTATTAAGAATGTGTCCATGGTGCAGTTTTGTGCTATTTTTAGTGCAGAAACAGTGAAAGTCATTAATTCCTGGATATATTGATGGTTGCAGATGTCCAAATTTTATATTTAGGATCTATATTACATATGTGTTCACACTGCATTGACAGACTTTCCCATGGGCCCTGGGGGTATTGCATTTTTTGCTTCTGGGTCATTTTTTGCTTCTGGGTTTGCCTCAGTATGTAAAGTTGAGAAGCACTGAGATCATAATCAAGGACAAGCACTTCAAATCAGGGAACATCCCTCACAAAAATGTGCTAAGAACATTTTAGAATTTGGAAATTTTTAAAAATTGGTAGGGTTGATATCATACACATCCAAAATTGTACATAGAGATTAACATGTGTGATAAAAATGTAACTATTAATTTGTATGATCTGAGGAAAATAGAAAAATCTCATGATTGGTCAGCTTGCTCATTCCAAACCTGAGTCCAATTTGAGCCAGAAGCAAAATTATTCCAATTGACCTGGACAGCTGAGTTTATAGCATCTGGTGGAAGGGTGAGGATTTGTCTAGAATCACTGAATCCATGTCTCAGTGGAGGAGGAATCCAAAGAATGAGGAAAAAATCTGATAGATGTTGATTTGAACAAAGCCAGCCATGGGGGTTAATAGAACAGGAGTGATTGTCAGGTGAATGAGCATATGGCATCCATGAATGACTATTAATACAGAGACCAGTGTGAGTGTCCCATATTCTGACAGCATGATCATAGGACCCAGAGGTCACATGCCTCCCATCTGGAGAATATGCTACTGATATGAAAGAGTCTGTGTGGCAGTGAAGAGGCTGACCAACCTGGTCACCAGTCTGAGTATCCCATATTCTGACAGTGTGATCATCAGACCCAGAGGCTACATGCCTCCCATCTGGAGAATATGCTACTGATCTGACCCAGTCTGTGTGGCCCTGGAGAGGCTGGCCAACCTGGTCACCAGTCTGAGTGTCCCATATTCTGACAGTGTGATCTTCAGACCCAGAGGCCACATGCCTCCCATCTGGAGAATATGCTACTGATCTGGCCTCACCTGTGTGGCCCCGGTAAGGCTGGCCAACCTGGTCACCAGTCTGAGTGTCCCATATTCTGACAGTGTGATCATAAGACCCAGAGGCTACATGTCTCCCATCTGGAGAATATGCTACTGATCTGACCAAACCTGTGTGGCCTTGGAAAGACTGGCCAACCTGGTCACCAGTCTGAGTGTCCCATATTCTGACAGTGTGATCATAAGACCCAGAGGCCACATGCCTCCCATCTGGAGAATATAATACTGATGTGACCAAGCGTGTGTGGCCCTGGAGAGGGTGGCCAACCTGTTCACCAGTCTGAGTGTCCCATATTCTGACAGTGTAATCTGAAGACCCAGAGGCCACATGCCTCCCATCTGGAGAATATGCTACTGATGTGTCCTCACCTATGTGGCCCTGGAGATGCTGGCCAACCTGGTCACTAGTCTGAGTGTCCCATATCCTGACAGTGTGATCATCAGACCCAGAGGCCACATACCTCCCATCTGGAGAATATGCTACTGATCTGACCCAGTCTGTGTGGCCCTGGCATCAGGAAAAGTACCCCTATCCATGGTTACCGAATGGGATCCGTACGTATTACTCAGTGGAATCCATGGATATCAGTGGGATCCTCATGGGTATCCTCTGTGGGATCTGTAGGCTTCCATGGGAGCCATGGAATCCATGGAATCTATGGTTTACATGTACTCCCCTGTGGATTCCTCAGTATATTTCTCCTCAGTGGATTCCCCAGTGGATCTTGCTGGAACCTGCAGCAGATGCCGGTGGACTCCCCCCAGACACCCACGGATTCCCACGGATTCCCACGGAGAGCCCATGGAGAGCCACGGATTCCCACGGAGAGCCACGGATAGCCACGGAGAGCCATGGATAGCTTCATTCGCATGACGTGGTGCTGGTGGCAGCACACTCTCTTCACCTGTCTGTTTGTGATGACTCAGTGCTAGGATGCTCCCTCATTCTCATCTGAACCAGAGGATGGCAATTCAGATCCACAATTCCAGTTGATAAACCTTGGTCCCTCATAGTGTGCATACACAAATCTTGAATTAAAGAAATGCTACAAGATAATAGAAAACTGCTCCATGTCTACAGGCAAGTATTATTTTATGAGTCATATCTGAAATATTAGAAAACATTGTAGTAAATTAAAAAAAATGCGACTTTTGAGTGTAAATCTCAATGTTTCACAGTCATTTTTGCTTATTTGGTGTTCCAAATTAGTCAGATAGATGGAAATGGATTGTTCATAAGGTCCCGAACTCACAAAAAAAATTTATTGACCAACATACAAAAAAAAGAGAAAAAAAAAGACCAAAATCGAAATTTTCATTGAAATCTCAATATTTCACCATTGGTTTTGCTTGTTTGGTGTTGCATATTGAGCAGACAGTTGAAATAAACTATCCATGAGCTGCTGAGCTCACAAAAAAATTTATTGACCAACATATGAACAGAAAACACAAAAAAAATCGGAATTTCCATTGATATCTCAATATGTCACCGTTGTTTTTGCTTGTTTGGTTTTCTATATTGAGCAGACAGCTGAAATAAACTGTCCATGAGCTGCCGAGCTCACAAAAAAATTTATTGACCGTCATATAAACAGAAAAACAGAAAAAAACTCGAAATTTTATTGAAAAATGATAAGTGTGACGATTGTGATTGTCACGCAAAGGTGTGACGATGGCCATCGTCACACACAATCGTCACACAGAGGTGGAATATTATGTCACATGAAAATCACGTGATTGGTCATGGGTGCTCAAGTGATGATGTCATTTTGCAAAGTGAAAACGATAGGTGCTGCTGTTTTCACTTTGCAAAATGACGTCACTTTTTTGAGTTTTTTTTTTTGATTTTTAAAGATTTATTTTTACAATAGACTAATCATCTCGGTGGATGACCTAGGAGTCTTACCTCCATGCCATCTATTAACTCACTCAGTATCACTGCTCTATGCATCTGCCCCTGGAGCCTCTGGTTCGATCCTTGTGATCAATATTTTTCTGCGTGCTCTTAATTTGTATAATCTTACTTACTAATATCCGGTTTGCGTCCTTCCGCTTTCCATCCTTTTCTCTTCCTTCCCTCATGTCCTTCAACCGTAATCGGTTCTGCCTTTTTTTCACGCTATTATCTTTAAACATCACTTCGTTCAAACTTGCACGACTAATATCACATTTTAGCTGCATCTGTTGATTGTCTTCTACAACTCTTGAGGTTTACCCTTGTCCAACACTGTTCCGGACTCCTTTCCTCACACGACTTGTCCGTACCTGTTTCGTGATGCGTATACACCACGGCATCGCCTCATTTAGCTCTCAAGTATCGGTTTTCACCCACATTGGCTTTGTCTCTTGACTCTGGATTCGTTAATCGTTAACGAGCTTTATACTGTCTCAGTTTTCTCAAATTTCCACGTTCCTTAACCATGCAGGTCCCGTGATGTCACTGGTCCTAAATACGGCCCACGTTATGGAGGACCTTGTTGATACTCCTCTACTCATCTTATGGACCTATCCCCACTCCGAGTCATAAACAAGGTGGCCGGCAAAAACAGTTCGAGGATGGAACTGGATGGCTGGGGGATGTAGATCTGTCAGTCGGGCTTTTGGAACCTGTAACTCGGACCATTTCGAATCACGAGTACACATCATGCGTCATGCTCTGGGCTAACTTCAAGTTCAAGGGGACGGGCCGTCACTAGCGCTCCAACACCTACTGGCTGTGGCCAAACATGCACATGATGCAACACAAAACCCTCGTCAAAATTTCAAAGCTAAGAGTAATCACTTACACTTTTGTCTTTTCGAGTCTTTCAGGACATAGTAACAAGTTATCTTCATCTGATACTGAGGTCGATGTGTCTGTTTGGCTTTTCGATAAATTATTACATATCAAGCCGTCAGGCCTCGACAGAAATATTTGTTCGGGATTTGTCTTCCAGTGTCAGGCGGATCTTCTTTTTTATTGGATTCATGCGTCTCTCGTTTTCCTTTCACCCTAATTGCGTCGAATCCTGATTCATGATTGTTCTTATCGATCTTCAATGCCCTTTCGTATGCATTTCAACAATTATTCGTGGTGCCTACATATAATCTGTGTTTTTTGATTGTCGTTGAAGATTGCGCGATTGTCTTTTATTATTGTTCATGGTTGAGCATTGTGCGGTTAACTGTTTTCTTTGTTGTCTTCAAGGTCTCTTTCGCATGCGACTTCAGGGACTTGAATTTTCTTTCTCGCGTGCGATTGAAGCAACTTAGATTTTCTTTCGGGTGATTATCAACCCATTATACATCCATCTGGAGCCTCCGTCCTTCTCTTCTTATTGCTCCAGACTAGTCTCTTTCTCTGGTCTTATTCCCTAGTCACTTCCGAATCATTTCAAGTCGGATTTGTCGTGCTCATCTTGTAATTCTTTTAAACTCTCCACCAGTCAACAAACTCTTCCTTCCTTCTGTTCTCTAATTGGCATACGTGCTCATCTCATTTATTCTATTAATTCTTTTAAACTCTCCACCAGTCAACAAATTCTTCCTTCCTTCTGTTCTCTAATTGGCATACGTGCTCATCTTATTTATTCTATCATTCGTCTTGCTATTCAGTCTTTGTCTCATTATTCCCTTATTCGTCTCACTACTCGGTCATCATTCCCTCACTTGTCCCACTACTCTGTTATGGACTCATTTTGTTATTCTTTTATTCATCTCGCTATGCCGTCATCCTTTTCGGCAACCAGACTTGTCTCGACATCTTGGGCTCATCTCAGCAGGTACTTTGTTCCTCCAAGCTCATACTCGCGTCACTTTGGAGTTCCGTGCCGGCATTCTCATCCGCATTTTGCACCTATATGCCGACGTATTTGTCGTCCGCGCATCAGTGTCAAGTCTACATTCACACGTACGAAGATTGGCCGGAACGAAAAGGAACGGTCTCATTCCTCCAAGCACATACCCGTCTCATTCTTCCAGGGCTGTCATACTTGCTGAAAGTCTCGCTCATACTCCCATCTCTCTCTCCGATCAGCTGACTCGTCTCATCCACTTGAGCATTCACTTCATGTAATTTGTAGTTGCTCCAAGCTACTCATACCTGTCTCATTTCGTCAAGCTCATACTCTTGTCTTGTCCTCTCGAGCTTTTACTCATCTCGTTCCTTTGGATGAGCTCGTCCCCTTGAGCTGGTGCTTGTCCTGTTTTTTTCGAGCTTGTACTCATCTCAATTCTCATAATTGTCTTGTCCCTCGAACTCGTACCATCTCATCGCCTCCCTCGAGCTCATACCCGCCTTGTCACCTCTCGAGTTCATACCCGTCTTGTCACCTTCAGCTTATATCCATCTTGTCCCTCGAGCTCATACCTGTCTTGTCCCTTCGAGCTCATACCCGTCTTGTCCCTCTGTCTTGTTTATTCCTCGAGCTTGTACCTGTCTCATTTATTCCCTTGAGCTTGTACCTGTCTCATTTATTCCCTCGGGTCGTACCTGTCTCGTTTATTTGATCGAGCTTGTCCCCTCAAACTTGTACTTGTCTTTGCACTAGCCTGTACCTCTCTCGTTCCTCCAAGTCACTCCTCTCATCACTTCACAACGTATTTGCTTTTCTGCCCTCAGTGTAGAAAATAACCACAGGTGTTGCTGAGTTCAGGGCACCTATAACACTTTTTCAACTCGGGGTGTTGCTGAGCTCAGGGCACCCTATGTATCATTTCAATCATGCATTGCTGCTGACTTCACAGCATTGTGTGTGGGCTCTGTACCCTCTTCTCAACGCTCCGTGCGCAGGACCTCCGGGCTGTCCATGTTAGCCTCCGTGGCTCGATCTCCGTGATCAGGTCTCCGTGACCCCGCCTCGTGGCATGATCCTAGTGATCAAGGTCTCCGTGACCCCGCCCGTGGCATGATCCTAGTGATCAAGGTCTCCGTGACCCCTTTGGTCCAAGCGACCACATACATACTTACCTCCACTTTTTCCATGACTGTCTTTCAAACTTTAGCCTCTATGGCCCATTTTCCATGACCCCTGCCTCCGTGGCACAATCTGGGTGATAAGAATCTCCATGACTGCTCCATTCCAAGTGACCATGTACACGCCTCTACCTTTTTCCACGACTGTTTTATACAAAAAACCAAGTC
>ML180005.1:0-35329 GCA_004369135.1 Dendrothele bispora CBS 962.96 | reverse complement strand
ACCAGCAACAGTAGTAGGCTCTGTCTTTCGTGGAGCTGTATGTGTCGATTGTATAATCGGTTCTGGTATTACTTGCGAAGATTCAGGAGACGAGATAGGTGATAGAACTGGGGATGAGGGTAGTATCGGCGAGTCTGGCTCGGAGCTGTTTGCATTTGATGCAAATCCCTTTCTGGTGGCTTTCTGCTTTCCGTACCTTCTTGACTTTTTTTCAGTACCACGTCGGCCTTTCTCCTTCTCCCTCCTTTCACAAATGCAAGCCTGAAACTCCGTGAGAAGACGGTAAAGAGAGTCAGACTTGACATCGGTGAATCGCCAAGAGTGCCTGGTAAGTAAAGAAAGGAGTTGGTCAAATGTCGTAATGGTGAGGAAGTTATCAAGAATCTCGTTGATGATAGCATCCGAAAAGAACCAAGGAATGGGGTAGTTACAGAGTATACGGTCCTTTGGCTGAAATTCGCTCCATACAAGCTCGCGGAAGTCAAGCAGCCAAGCTCGCATGCTCATTCATTCTGCTTTTCCTAGCATGGTTGCTGATTTGCGCTTATGATTTTTCTTGGAACGTTCATTCGGAAAAATTGGAAGCCACGGGAGAGACGGAGAAGAGTCGGGAGCACTGAAGGAATATGAGATATTATAACGTATAGCGCAAAGCTTGCAGTATATCTTGCGATCCGCCGATTTGCAATCCAGGGTGGAAATATCGAGGGGAGGATTCCCATAGTAATGGTTCAAAAATCCAATATGGCATTGGGATTCAATAAGAAAGAACGCTTTACCCTCATCCATTGCAGGGTCTGAAACTTTCTTGGCCGACCTCCGGTTTGATTTCTTGTCGGTATTGTCGTGACACGCTATTCAATTCATTAGTCAAATGTCATACATAGATAAAATTATTATCACCGTCCACGAATTCCTGAGCCGTCTTCAACTGATTGGGAGTAATGATTGCAATACCACGACAAATCACATCTGCTGCCCGCCCGCTCCGACCTTTTGCTTGCCAAAATTCATCGAGGGTTGAAGGAAAGCCCCACGAGATACTATCCAAAAGACCCCGGCAATTGATGCCTTGACTGAACCCAACCGTTGCTATCACAACTTGTAATTCGGAGTCGGAATCAACGAGTCTAAAAGTCTCTCGGTTGTACTCATCAGTACAGAGAGCATGATACATGCGCATTCGGTGAAGAGGACTATGACCTGGGGGGAGATATTCCCATAGAAATTCGTAAATTTCATATGCGATTGGAATGGTTTCAACGTGTATCACGGTTTTTCGTCCACTGCGCAAGTATTCCAGTAGAGGGCTGTATTTTGAGGCACCAGTAGTTTTTTGAGGGGATTCAAGAATGACATGCATATTGGTACGTTCGTTAGATCGTCGAATGAGATGGTAACCATCGCTGATGAGACCGAGTGAATGGCATATCTCTGCCGTCGCATGGCCAGGTGCACATGTAGCAGAAAGACCAACCATAGATACTTCCTCTGGTAGATACCCGCGGGCGAGAGCTCCAATATCATCGAATGCGGGACGGAACGTAGGAGACCATCTACGAATCAGATGTGCTTCATCAACAGCAAAAAGAATCAAGTGCCGTTTAAACTTGTTGTTCCAGATGATCTCGCGCCATTCAGGTGTAGCAAGGTGCTCCGGATCCATGCAAATGAGATCCCATGACTTGCATTCACATATCAGATGAACGAGGTCGAGCTTCTTGATTGTTCGATACTCGGAAATCGTCTCACGGCAGTACGATAGACCACGTAGGCCAAAGTGCTCGAGTTCATGTATCTTATTTCTGAGTCATCAAGATTATGACACCTGAATGTATTGAATCACTTACTATACTATTAGCTAGACCCTTTGTTGGTGTAATGACCATAGCAACGGCATTTTCTTGAACAGGAAGAGCAGGGTAATGATCAGGATTATTCGAGAGCTCCCGGTGAACAACAAGTGGTACAGTAAATAGAGAGGCCTTCCCAGAACCAGTTCCCGTGAAGAATAGGACATGCTCTCGATTTAGAACATATGAAATTGGTTCTATTTGATACTCGTAAAGTCCGTTTGGCCAATGAGATATACAGCGTGAGACAACGGTTTTGAGGGTATCGATCCCGAGAGGGTCAGTCCAAGTGAGTGAGTTCATGTAATATAATTGCTAGTAGGTTCTTGAGGTTATTTTGAATGGAATTGATGGCGCAGATAGGCTCGGAATCAGGAGGAGATGGTTGTAAAGCCTAAAGGTAAAAATGACGTGGCCTGTGATCATGTGAACATTCCTTATATTATGTCATCTTTTTGTAGCAGTGCCCGCGTCGACTCAAAACCACAAGACTAAAAAGGGCCTCATAATTCTTCATCTCGAAAATCGACAATGAGGCAAGCAAAGCAAGTTTTTCGGTTAGTCATTGAGCTATTTCCCTCGCTGTGTTACGAGCCCGAATGAAATGAGGACTCGTTATTACTGAACTCGACTTGCGCAAGTGGCTGTGCCAATCATGTCAACTCTGGAGAATTCTCCGTACAGACCGTATTGCCGCTGTGTCACCCTAAAGCCGCGCAGTGTCCTCAATCAAGCATTCATCAAATATCTATCGCATTAGCATGCTATTCAAGTACATCAAGATGCTTCTTCTGTTTACCGTTGCAGCCGCAGTCCAAAGCTTGGACCATGGGATTACCAGTGTGCACTCATCCTATTGTTTTTGTGTCAATAAAAAATAAGGGCCTCGTATCTGCCATGCGCAGCGATGGCCGACATTCTACCTTCATTCAGTTTTGCTAGCTGTCAGCATCTTAGACAAAATTGACTTTTTGAGGAAACGCCACCCTCAATGCAGCATGTCTACTTCCAAACCATAATAAATCAATCAGAACAGCGGACGTATTGGAATTACGAGGCCGAATGAAAATGAGGACTCGTTCTTACTAAGTTGCGCAGTGGCTGTGTCCTTTCCTCATGTCAACTCCGTTTGGAAGGCGGACACGTGGTAAGTATCGAGCTCCGCAACAGCTAATGGCCTCGTATCTGCCACGCGCAGCGATGGCCCACTTCTTCATTCATGAACCTCACTTTCAAGTGTTCTGGTCCACAGCTTTCCCTATCCATCTTCTCAACATCTGGAAAGTATGAGCTAGCAATAAAATTTGGATTAAATTTCCATTTCTTTTGAGTCATAATGTTTACGAACTTTAGGACTCATTCTCGCTTATTGCAAGTCGCAGGTAGTATGTATCTCGGTTGTCGTTACTAGCGGGGCTTTCTATCATCTGATCGAAGAACAGTCATCAAATGAGTAACGCCTTATGACTTGATTTACAAGGTCCACATGTTCAATATTGATTGTGGCAGGGATTCAAGAATTCATTCGATTCTTTGAACACCGAAAAAACGTCGGTCGTTTCACTTTTTGCATGGTCCATCGGACATCCAAAGTTACTAGCATTACTCCATTTTTTCCGGAGTATATTTAAAGTTACTTTTTCACGAAAGGTGTTTCAATTTTCCCCTTCCCTTGAGTTCCTCTCGTTGGTCAAAAAGCGCGTCAGCAGAATGTCTGGACATGTGTAAGTATATATCTGGCTTAACCAACAGGCATATGCTAATTCCATCTTGATATTCACAGCAACATGATGGACGACGTTCTCATCTCTGAACGTTGGTACAATCTCACTCTCGTTGACTGAAGGAGACTAACGTTTTTGCCCCCAGTACCTCCTACAATACTTAGATCTACTCTTCGTGCTCTAGTATCGCAAGGTTCTGCAATGCAAAGGGTCTTTGTAGAGCATGTCCGTCGAAGGTTGACGGAGTCTCCTCCACAATTGCCTTCTGCCACAGAGCTTTTCTTAGGACAATCACCGTGCTATGCCGAGTTTCTGGCCATGACTAGGTGCATGTTCTCAAGCAAGATGGCACAGGAATCTTTACCGTAGTAAGTTTGGTCTGCTAGTACAGTTGCGATGGATACTGACGAGGTGGGCCTTATCATTCAAACATAGTCTCACTCATCTGCTCGTCTCTATCCCGGAGTCAGCAGTGAAGTGGGAGTCTAATGACCCACTTGAGTTAATCCTCGAAGGGGTGTGTGGCGATATCGTTCAAGCCGTACAAGCCCTCAAAGAATCGCGTCTGAGACCCACGGATGAACTTAAATTCCGACTCCAAGAGCTCCGAACAGCCCTGAGAGATTGCGAAACATATTGTACATCGCAAAATCTTTCGTATCCCTTCACCCGTGCACGATTTCAGGTGGATGATGTCTATTCCCTGACCTTCCCCGAAAGCTTCCGAGGTCGATACTCGCCACTTCCCTCCAAATTTGTTGTTCAGCCAGACCCTGCTGTGGTTCAAAACCTCGAGTACTTTTATCTGGGAAACATCAAGGTTCCTCGACTCTTCAACGGTCTGTGGCAAATGTCCTCGCCTGCGTGGGGGTCGGCCTCTAGTCTCAAACAGGAGCTAGCTCTCACTCAGTTGGTGAGGAACGGCCTTATTGCGACGGATATGGCGGACCACTATGTAAGTCAAATGACCTCTCGGATTCCCCACAGGTTACTAAATATTAACCGAAAACAGGGCGACGCAGAGCTCGTCTATGGTGGGTTCCGTCAATGTCTCCTTCCTGAAGTAGCCGAAAACGTCGTGGCCGCGACGAAGTGGTGTGTCTTTCACCCAATCGAAGTCCCAATAACACACGAGTTTGTGCTCGCTGCAGTACAAGAGCGAGTAAGACGGTTGTCAGGACGGGTGGAGCTATTACAAGTGAGTTTCCCATCTGGATAATTTGGCAATTTTCCCCTGAATGCCATGTAACTTGCCCTGGTCTCTTACTAGTTCCACTGGTATGATGTATGTCCGCTTTATAAATTGTTATACATATGAGATACTAACGAAGCCACCGATTCTATCGGTCGCCACAGTATACTGCCAAAGATTATCTTCGTATTCTAGCGGAACTGGTCAAAATAACGAAATCGCATCCACACCTCGTATTAACAATTGGTTTGTGTAATTTTGATTCGGAACACACAGAGGAGGTCTGTCAGTATCTTTTGAAAGAGACAGGGGAGGTTGGGATTGTCTCCAATCAAGTCCAGGTAGGTGATCCCTGAGGCTATTTATTTCAGAGCTCGCCGTTGACCCTTTGAGTTAGTATTCTCTCATCGATACCCGGCCTATGGTCAAAATGTCGTCAGTGTGCCAAAAGTACGGCATAAAACTTTTGACCTATGGATCCTTTGTGAGCTGCCGTGCCTCTTTTTTTTTCATGCATCTTCTCCAATGAAAAAACTAACTTTCTGTTTGATTATAGTGTGGGGGTTTTCTTTCTGACAGCTGGCTCGGACGAAATGCTCCAGATATTTATTCCGAGTCAGAGCGACTGACACCTTCCCAGAGAAAGGTCAGCACTATTCCATTTTCGTGTTTCTTCTTTTTTGTTTGATGTCCTTGCGTGGCTATTAGTACTTTGATATGATCTTGAATTGGGGAACTTGGACCGAGTTTCAAGGTCTGCTTCTCACCCTCAAATCTATAGCAGATAAGCATCAGGTCGGACCATCTAATGTAGCTATTCGTTGGGTCCTGGATCATCCCGAAGTAGGCTCGGTGATTGTTGGGACCCGGCTAGGCGTCTCGAACAATTCCGATTCCAACCTGAATGTTTTCTCGCTTCGTCTAGACGATGTTGATAACCGACAGCTCGAGAACATAGTCTTGGGTTCTCGTCAAAAAAATCTGTTTGAGACGCTTGGGGATTGCGGACACGAGTATAAATGATTATATTTCACTTTTGCCACTGGGTACTATTAATAGTCACGATACCGAGAAGCATATAGTAAAGCACTCGCAATCCATAGATTTCTTACAGCTAGTTCTTTTGCCCGTAATTATTAAGAGACCGTTATCTAGTTCACATCTGTTTTACATTTAATCATTTGGTTCTGCGGCGCGGAGCATAATGTCCTTTTGGTGCGATTGTTCGATGCTTCTGGATCTTCTAATCGTCATGCTATAACAAACAACCCCCAGGGATCAAAGCACTCACATATCAGTTGTCATTGATTTAATCGCCCATTCTTCTGGGAAATTTCTATCCGCTACGAATTACGAAGCACTTTGAAACACAACACTCTCAATACCTGCTTTCCAAAAATTGTAGAGTTTCATGTTTTCCTACAGTGTGACTGCCTAACTGATGTTGATCAGAATGCACTATGGCTGACTTTGGCTATCAGTCGGAGCTAAGTTGGACTGGAGCTCAAAACTCGGCGGAGAAAGACTGTGGGACTGAAGAGTTCTGCCATTGAGCCAGTGGCTCAATTACAGCTTGCTTCTTTACTATTTTTTAGTCCAACGGGGATATAGTTGACTGATACATCTCGTCGGCGGTGTTAAGTGCCCTTAGACTGACGAAGCTGTCCATAATTTGCTAGAAACAGCTAAACAATTACTGATCGCGGTGTGTAGAAATTTGACCGAGTAATTATCCAGGCCTAGTCTGCACAGTGCAGTCACTCTCACGGCAAACGTGCGTCACCATCGTGACCTGAAAGCAGCAGCAGACCAACACAATGGCTTCGGATGTGTCTGACACACAATTTCCGTTGAAAAACAGAATTGGGCCACCGCTCAGTGGTACGAGTAAACCGGAATGATACGAAATGCTGAGATGCCGGGCTGCCAGACATAGGATCAATATATACTTACATACCAAATGAATTGTCTAATGGAAAGTAGCTACGATCCCTCCTAAAGTCGGCCTTGTACTTACTGCAATGTAGATAAGACTTTTGGTTATTGGAAGACTCTAGTTCATGTATGAAATTAGCTCATTGTTGACGTCATCCATTGACCTCCACTGCATGTGTTTGGTCATCTCATACAAGTTGGATGGTATTATGACTGTCCAGTGGGCCACCGTACGCGTTGGCAAGTGGCCCCAACCCGAGGAGTCGGAAGCTTCCGATACAAATAGGACCACATCAATGACGGACCTCGGGCTGGAAGTTACGAGAGCGACTAGGAATTGTCTTAAACTTTTTGCCTCGGGAGGTCACCGATGTGGTCTTGTTTGTCAAGACCTTTATTAGTTGGAAACTCCGGCTTCTTACACACCCGAGTGCGTGTGGTCCTGGATCCTCCGAGCCTGACTTCCTCGGTCCAGTAGCAGTTGATGAGCCCATTCCAGGCCTCGTACTTGCCACGCTTGCGATGGCCCACTTCACTTCATTTCAACTTCCTCGTAAATACCGATCTAGAGGCATTGCTCATCTGGCTCAACAGTGGCAAAATCGAAATAAATAGGAAAAAGAGTACATAAATCAAGAACGAGATGGAAGATCATGATTAGGTCGGAAGCAAAACAACACTACCGAGATGTGGTAACCATCTCTGTACAAACACTGGCATCCTTTGTGCCCCTCGACACCCAACGCTTTCTCTCTAACTTAGCTAACTTCTTCTCGTACTTCTTCCTCACCACAAAAAGATGAGGCAAGAGATCACCAACTACTCTCCACTTCCTCGCCAAGTCATTATCTCCCTCACAAACATACACTGCGTTTTTCACGAAAAATACCTGGGCACCTATACCACCATAAATACTAAGTTTACAACCTGTCATGCATACTATAACTGTACGGTGTAAAGATGATAATACAGATGAACTATAACGGGTCCGATATAGTTGGTATTTTCCCGGAAAAGTCCGCACCTGCCTCGCGTGATTAAGTATAGTTAACTGAGAGGTACAACACAATCTGTACCATCTGTCAATAGCTAATAACATCTAGTTATATTTACTGGTACAGATGGAAAAACAGATTAGTAAAACAACATCATCTATACCCAAATCTTTGCATGTAGACGCGGTCGATATTTTATTAGTTATTCTTACCTTGTACAGATCAACAAACGTATTTCTATCTTCGAAAACCCACCTTGTCAACCAAGTCCCAACATCCCCGTTACAAAGATGCCCAACCAATCCTTGCGTACTCCTACCGCTGCGCGTGGCCGCAGGTTGCTTCGTCAAAGTCGTAACACTGCAGTCCCTGTTCGCCGAACTGTCAGTGCAGATCCGACTCGCACTCCTGTTTCCGTTCTCTTTCGTCAAACCGCTGCTAGTCGGAACAAATGGTTCAACGCATGGATCCGAAGAAATGAGAACGATGCGAACGACGCGGAAACTGTCATGATCCAGGGTTTCCTACACCCCAACGATTGCGGACAGCATCAAGTTCTTGTCGAAGTGTGGCATAAAATGATCCCGGTGCGTTTATCCACAGACTAATCTCCATTATATCTTCAATCTAAATCTCTCTTTAGAACGAGGCACTCGGACCGTCATTCGATTTTCATATCCTCAAAATGCGCGCCTGGATCCCCGCGCCTTACGGCTCTGGCTTGTATGCCGCCCCCAGCCCGTCATGCACAATTCAGTCTTTCCTGGGCAACCAGAGAACCCCAGAATGGACGCGCCTCAGTCGTCCAGTCCGATTCCGAGAGGACCGGGGTCAAATGGCGATTCTCTTTAACCAGGTGGCTTACACAGCCGTCTACGAGGGCTCGGTGAGTTCGACGTGAATCGTTTGAAACAAGTGTAAACTTACTTTGAAATAGCTTCTCTATCGCGGTTTTCTCCTTGACTGGGCCAAACTCGCATCGGTAAGGAATCAGGTTGTGAAGATATGTTTGATAACTGATCAAACTATTAATCCCCAGGTCGGAACTTGGGTCGAAGACCAAGCTTTATTTGCTGATCGTGAATCACAGGATAGTTTCCCTACTCGGGTGAAAGACATGCGATTCGAGTTTATTTGATCAGTTGATAGTAATACAATACCTTGTACAGTAGAAACTGAATCGTCGTTCAATATTCATTAGTGTTTCGTGACTTGACAATGCGCCAATGCAGGAATTATATTGAAGTAAACGTGACAAAGATACAGTACTATTATAATGTACAACCTACAAAGTACATATCAGTATGCCAATCAAAAACCAATGTGCAGGAGAACTTACAAAGATTAGATAGTCATCGCTACAACAGCTCTCACTGAAGTTGGTGAGGAATGGAGGGAGGCCGGGCAAAAGTGTTGAAAAATGTGCGAACATAAAAACGAGCCAAAGCTTCTTCGACAGCATGGACCTGTTGTTCGAAATGTGCCGTTGTGACACTGCCATCAGCACATCGCTGAGGAAAAGGAAAAGAAATCAAATCCGGCTTGGGACCGGGCCACGCTCTAACCACGCTATACAGTCCTTGAAGAAAGGGAAGTCGTTTGTCCAAAGAGGAGGCACCGAGCCCAGTGTCAGCAGTGTTGAGATCAGCGGAGAAGGGAAGACCATGCCAGCACTGATATAACTCAAGCTGTCGGAGGCCCCAGTCACTCTCAGGAAGAAGCTCTTGGTCTAGAGCCATCAATTCTAACCGGAAGCTGAGCTCGTACAGCTCCCATAGAATCTGCCGAGTCACTTGGGAAGGCGGCAGCTTTTCAACTGACAACTGCTGTCCTTGCCAATAGGCTGGACTAGCTGGAAGCCGAGTCAAGTCGAGCTCGACACCATGTCGGTGATCTGATACAAGCTTACGAAGCAATTCTTCCATCTCAGTATGCGTCTTCGAAGTTTGTGTGCCAGCCTTGTACCCAAGGCCAGAAGCCAGGTCCAGAATTGACCTCCATTGAGGGCCCTTCAACGCGATACGGGACGTTTCACCTGGGTGGGCAAGTATCCAAAGGAAAAGTGGTCGAAGCTTCACCCAGGTTGAAATAAGATACGTCTTTCTGTGTTCATTATCGGAAGAAATAAGAGACATTGGCTGTGGAAGGAAATACCCCAACTTTTCGGGGACACGCGATTGATGGAACGCCGACAGTTCTGATAGGACAGTTGACCAGACCGGCATGGCTGCAGGATTAAGAGGGTCTTCAAGAGGCAGGAATTTGTTACGAGAAAGGTTAGCATGTGTCTGTTTCGTTTGCGGTTTGGTATCTTGTAAAAATCATTAGAAACACGCAAAAGCATACAAGACAAGACATGACATACATGGTTTCTTAAACTTTCTTGCTCTTGTCTGATTTTAGAATGACTGGACCCTTGCCCATCACGTCGACGAGCGGCTGAATAGTAGGTGTCGAGGCTGAGGACGATGCACTGGACGCAGCCAGAATAATAGCTGGGGAGACAGCACCACCTTTGGATGTACCCATTGCAGGATATTGATGGAGCGAGCAAATGTAGCGTGCCATAGCGGCATATCGTTCTCCTTGGGTCCACCCACCAGTCCACACCAACCGATGAGGTGGATTGGCATCAGCGAGGTCGACATATTGCTCCGAATGGCGCATCGGTAGCAGTCGGTTTGCGGTTTCGGCGATCGGGTGGACAAGCTTGTCAATACGGAGGGTTGGCAGATAAGTGACTTCCCGGATGAACCACACGGGTATGCCAGCATGGAACAACCGCTGGAGATCGTCGGCCGAATACGCAAATGCACCCATAAGTTCAAGGTTGACTGGATGGGTCGTCTCTTGTGCTTGGATACGAGGAAGGTACTTGTCAAGCCACTCGATGCGAGCATATAGTTCGAGATACTGTCGTTGGATGCAGGCCACGAGAAGAAGGCATTCTTCGTGGGTTGAGACCACCTGCAACCGTTCAACCAGTCGCTGCAATGCTGCACGACCCTCACGAACATAATGATCGTTTTTGACCTGGGCAGGCCGATCTAAAGACGACGATGTGAGGGCGTTGGATTTCGACTCAAAGCGGGATATGAGGGCCGGAGCTAGAAGACCCAAGGCAGAGGATGCCATACTAGTATGCGGGATGAAGTCTGACGATTTAGGACGGTACCAAGCCAGAGCGTCGTTGTGAAAGCTACGGGTAGAGGGTGCAGGAATCAAAGCGAGGTGTCCAATACGCATGTTGAAGGGTTGGGGAAAATAGAGCGGATCATCCGTTCCAAAGTGAAAGTCGCGGCGCATACGAGTCGTACATGGGCCAACGTGCGGAGAATAGATTAGGTCTGTATTGGGGGAGGTGACAACATAGCCTGTATCCCCTATGACAGCACCCACTTGGCCGTCAAAAGGTTTCAGAGCTGAGAGGGCAAAAGTCAGATAGTACATGAGAGATACAGAGAAAAAAGACAGGCAGCGACTCACGCGAATCGGGTTGAGCACTATGTAATACCAACTGGGGGTCTTTATCCACGTCCGCCGCAGTAATCCTAGCCTTCGAAGAGCCAGTTGAAGCAAGATCTTGATGTGGAACCATTGCGTTGTGCACTCAAGAAAACGGTAGAGTCGACAAATGCAGAAGCGAACACGAGAGTTAGCACTGCGCGGGTCTCAACAGAAACGGATTCGGTTGAGATTGAACTGGAGTCGCACTCGAGTTCACACGGAAAGGGGAGATTTTTTGGGGAGGACCGGCGAGGAAAAGGGAGAGAAGGAGAGGATATAAACAAGAGAGACGAAGAAGAGCAGATGATGGTATGTAAGTGGTCACGCACGTGATTTGTTTGGTCTGACGCTGTTGCCAAACATTGGACAGGCGGTAGCCAAACATTGGACATCTTTGGATCCGCACCGTCATCCTACTAGTCTGACATCTCTCCTGTCCCATCCTCTCGTCTGTCGGCTTCTACTTAACCTTGGCAACCTCTTCCTCAAGACAATCGGACCTCCTCTACACCCGGACCTGCTCGACTCCCTGACCCTCAGGCGCTTTCCCATGTAGACCGTATACGTTACCGTCTACAACAGTGACCGAGTTCGTTCCGTCGCTGAGACTTGTACAACGACTGCGTGTCCTTGTACTCTTTTCCTCTTCCTCCACCCATTTCTTCCGACGTCTCCGCCTCAAAACCAAACGTCATGCATATACGTGCCTAGCAAGACACTCGCTCAGACGAAACCATGATCGTTCTATAACGCAATCTATACATGAGTGTATATTCCCTTTTTTTTCTTTCTTTTTTCATACACTGCATAAAACAGGCCAAGTTATCATCTCGATTGAGCATATCAACCAAGGCTTCTACCCACCCACCAGGACCAGTCCCCATCGTAATGGAGGTGAGATTTAGCTTCTCGAACGAAGCGTAGACCAACTCACTTCCGCTAACCCTACAGACAGCCACTCGCAAGACCAAACGAGCACGTGCAGAAAGGAAACGTTATGAAGAGAAGAAGCTTTTGCGTGCTCAGAGCCACTGTTACAATCCGACGTCGCTGACCGTTCCCAATTCCACACCCTCTCACTCTTGCACTGTCGTCTCCGCTCCGTTCATCAATACAGGCTTGCGTCCGTCTACCGGGGGTCCATTGACCCATCTCTCTACTCCATATACGTCAGACGTAAACCCACTCACCTCACAACCCGCGCTACTTTCAAGCACTGCGCCATCTCCTCCCAACACTGACCAAGCAGATCAGCCCTCGGGTGAAAACCAACAGACCTCCCTCGGTTTACCCAGCGTTGTTGCCAATCCAATCGACGTTCAGCTAGCAGTTGAGACTGCCGGTCAAGAACATGTTGATCGGGTTATGGCCTCAGGTATTGACTTTGACCAGATTGCCGATGACGATTGGGAAACACTGGAGGAGGACGCAGACGGGGAAGGTCAACCACCGGTTAGACACCAGTCGGACGGGTATGAACTTCATAGTCCCGCAGTTCCCGACTCTCTCGTCATAGAGGACCCCCGCGAAGAGAATGATCCCGATCCTTTTCAGCAGGAAATCGATCAGATTGAGCCTGTTTTCGGGCACGAAAGAGCGCATCCTCACCTCGCCGTCTATCTTTTATATTTGCTTGTGACGTGGCTCCATACTCAGTTTCACTTGCCCTTCCGAGCGTGTCAAGCTGTCCTCATTGTTGTTGGATTGGCTTTGCGTTATACTCTACGCATTGCTTCCGGCAATGCTCAGGCCGACTTTACCCCTCCCCTCGTCTCCACACTTCCATCCGTGATGTACACTCTGGGTGTTAATCCTCAGATACTAGTTCTACCTGCCTGTCCCACATGTCAGGAGGTGTACGCTAGTACCATTCCGAAAAACGCCATCTGCAAGTGTGGAGAGGTCCTTTTTAAGGTTGCGTTCACTCCGAATTCTCAGCGTTCAGCACGCGATGATCCCAAGCCTCGACTCCAGTTTCCGATGAAGTCGATTTCGGAACACCTCGTGGAGATGCTCAGTGTCCCGGAAATTGAGAAGGAGATGGAGACCGCTTATGACAAATTTTCCGCTCACCAGCCCGGCCAATACAGGAACATTTTCGATGGCAAGATTTGTCGAGAGCTTCCTGCCGCCGATGGCAGTCTCTTCTTTCATCCAAGCGAGAGAGAGAGAGCAGAGGGAGAGCTGCGAATTGGAGTTACGATGGGCGTTGACTGGTAGGTTTAATTGTTGCGCTACAGGCTATGTAATATATTGAAATTACTGTTCCAGGTTTTCTTACCTTCGCAGTCAGATATCACAAAGTCATACGTCGTGTCCAATGTCATTCAGCGTGGTGAATTTACCTCCTCATCTCAGGTATGTACAGATATCAATATCACTGTAATGTCTACTCATGATGAGAAAGATATCGGACTTCCAACCTCATGCTCGCTGGTATTATGCCCGGTCCTAAGGAAGCATCCCCCGATCAAGTCCAACGATACATGCGACCGTTTATCAATGAGTTGCTGCGACTCTGGAAAGACGGTATTCGCATCGTCACTCCTCAGTACCCTCAAGGCCGTCTGGTGCGAGTTGCGCTTGTGGCACTGGTCTGCGATAAACCAGCTGCTCACAAGCTAGGCGGGTTCGGATCACACTGTCACACTAACTTCTGCACAATGTGTTGGATTACTCAAAATGATAAGGGCACTCCGAAGGCTTTTGAGAAGGGAGGTATGTGAACAATCACCCTATTTATGAATAACAAGCTCTAATCGAGATTCTTTACAGGGTTTCCGCGACGTACTAATACGGAACAACGTCGCCTGCAAAAGCAATATCTCGATTGTAAATCGAAGTCGGCTCAAGATCAATTCGTGCGCGCGAACGCCACTAGGTGGTCTGAATTGCACCGTCTGCCATATTTTGACGTTTGCGAGATGATCGTGATCGATCCTATGCACAACCTGTTCCTCGGTAGGTATTTTGAGTAGTCTCCGTAGCATCGCTGTTGATCATCCGATGTAATAGGTCTCGTCAAGACCCATTTCTACCATATATGGGTACAACACGGCATTCTACGCAAGAACAAGGAATTAACAGCTTTACATGGAATACTTTCACAGGTGAGCTTCATAAGAACTGAGCCTGTTCTGTGCTAATTCTGGTATGTAGTTAACATTACCGTCCAAGTTGGGGAGACTGCCCAGATTGATAGGAGAACCGGCCGGTGGGTCATTGACCGCAGACCAGTGGTTGATTTTTGCTACAATCGTTGCGCCGTTGGCTGTATGTGACCTTCCCTCGGTCCTAATATTCTTACGCTAACCGTTAGGTATATAGATACCTCAGATTTGGCAAGATTATCTCCCCAGTGATCCACCTGACGTTGTTGCAGCCAGACGTGCCTCTGCTATTGTAGCCAACTTAGAGGCACGACGGACTGCCGCTGCCGCCGCAAGAGCTGCTTCTCTGGACAAAGCAGCGGAAGACCCCATGGCAGCTGGAGAGGGGCACATCCAACCAGAAGAGGAAATGGCAAAGAGAAGTCGGAGACCCACTGAACGAGCTGCTGTAGGTATCTGACTTTGACATTCTTGATTGACCTCTGAAACCTATCGGATTAGAACATGGATATTGATGACGATCCGGACAATGACCTTGACGACGGCGCATTATATGATGCCAGTGACCAAACGTATGGTAACCGAACAAAAACCTCAAAGAAAGGCAAATCAGGCTCAGGACAAAAGGGCAAGGCGAAGGCGACGGCAAAGGGAAAGTCGAAGAAGAAAGAGTCTCGATTTGAAACACCAGAGAGTCCAGTGTCAAATCTACATCCAAACGATCCTGCCAATTTTCTCAAGTTGGCGACCGCTCTCGTTCTATTCACCGCTCGTTCGATCAATGAGCAAGAGGTTGAGCAGGCAGACCGTCTCATTCGGGAGTATTGTGTGGAGTTGATTGAGGTAACGTTGATTTTGTTTGCGTGTCTCCCTTGGCTAACAGTTCTACAGCTCTATGGGCCCTCGGTGATGCGACCCAATCATCACTATGCAACTCATACGGCTTCTAATATTAGGAACTATGGTCCTCTGCATGAGTTCTGGACATTTCTCTTCGAACGGCTTAATCGCGTCCTCAAAAGCTACAACACGGCAAACCATGGAGGTGGTGAACTTGAGGTTTCATTCTTTCGGGAGTTTCACCGAACGGTGCAGCATTCCAGATTGGTGAATTGCTTTTTGTATTCTTGAAGGTTTATTGTTTGACCTGTATGCACTTTCAGCTTGGAAATCCCTCTCCTAGGCCATTGCAACAAGAATTGTACGAGGCAGTCGACGCCATGTATGATGCTTCGGCCGATGATCGAGGCACATTGCAAGCGCTCACTCGAGAGCTTGACAACACATTTGAGGACGGTAAAGACATTTCAATGCTTCTTTATTCACTGTTCATTATTGTTTTAGGAGGGATCATGTTTCGTTTTAGCACGAGGAGCGAACGCGTCAACCTTCTATCACCCGTATATTTCGCACTACTGAGATTCCTTCAAGAGCGTAACCCAACCATTGCTATTCACTCAATGCTCCGGTTGGCCCCCGTTCCGGGCAGTTTACCTCTGTCGCAAATGGTACTCAGCTTCAACTACATTGTCGTCAATCAAAGGCGATACACTGCAGCGTCTAGAAGCGCCGCAACCTCTGACAGCCTCATCCTCGTTCGGTCATCACCAAACTCTTTTTGGGCAGGCCGGCTGGAGCAAATCTTCAAGCTCCAGCATCCCGGTGTGGCAACAGAATATTTGGGTTATGTACGGTGGTTTGTTCCAGCAGACGTTCCACTAGTGGGCTCCGTTTGGGAGAAGTTGTAAGTGCATTGAAGGAATCGCGGGATACACACACTGATGGGGTCCGTAGTGCTCCTCTGAATATACAGGTATGGGAGCTAGCTAAATTTGGCGATTTCAATGATTTTGGTCCCGCTCCCTTCATCATGTTGGCCGACATTGTTTCACATGTGGTCGTCCGTGAAGCGCAGATGGCAGGGAACACCTACTGGGTGTCGATACCGACTCATCAGGTCCGTACCACAAACGTGTTACAAAACAACTGTATACTTATACAAACTATAGCGATAATCATATTTACAGGGGTTTTCTCGTACTAAATTCATATTTACAGGGCTTTTCTCGTACTAGACTTGGAAAATAAACTTGGAAATAAACTTGACCTACCTATAATCGTTATTGAGTGTATCAACTCCCTTTGGGCACAGCCAACTCAACCTTTACGCCCTGCGATTTCGCCTACAGAGTCGTTCCGGTTTTGGCCTGGTCCACAACTGTGGCCTCGAACTCAGTACCAAGATGTCCGATGCCTCCGCTCACCAGCCCACTGACATTGGCCAGATTGTCAGTGCTGATGCTCCCTTCCAAAGATCCCGAACCATTAGTACCCAATCCCATCCCACTACCTCCTCCGACACTGGCATTCACAGGACCATCGTTACTATATGCACCACCACTGCGGGCGTGGGTAGTAGCAGGAGCTGGGGCCGGAGTGCCGGTAGCATTGCGTGAACCAATGGCACTGTCGTTACTGCCCGTACTATCAATGCTGGCACTACCTTCTGTGCCAGAGATGACAGTTCCGGCGTGGTTCCCAGTGTTGGTATCTGGAACTTGGCTGATGTTGGACTCGGGTGGGACTTCATCTCCCGCACCCTCAGTGTCTGTGTCATATCCATCATCGAGAGTGAGGCCATTCAACCAGTTAGTGATAGTCCATTGCGGATCGTTTGGCTTGACGTTTTCGCTGTCTTGATGGACGCGCTTGACGCATGCAGCAGGTGGCCTTCGATGAGGAGTAGGCCTACGGCAGACACGATTTTTTGGGTCTGGTCGACGGGCCCTCGACAATCCTCCTTTGCTTCCTCTACCAGATGACCATCTGGTGGTTGACTCCTGCTCATGAAGACGATCTAGTTCACGATATAAGTAGGTCACCTGGTAAGTGTTATTTAGTAATTCAACGAATATGAGATTTATTGACTGACTTGAGGGCTTCTCCACGGCAGGTCAAGAACAGCGAAAGCGCCTCTCTCGTTGCCAGAGTCCGAATACTCAGAAGACTGGACGTCGGTGAGAATTAGAAACTCAACCCCACGTGTTTCCTCTTCTCCATTCTCATCCGTAAATCCTTCAATGGCTGATCGACGTTTCGCAGCTTTCTATTCTTTCTTTTAGCTTTACAATGCCCAGACCAGAACAGATTTTATCTCACCACAGTTTTCCTCCCATTTCTTCGCACCTCGGATGCATGCTTAACAAGCTTCTCGCGTTTTTCGTCTTGGTTTTGCGCCAAATACACCTTCCTGCGGGTCTGGAAGTATGTCGCCAGTTCGTCTGTCAGAGTGTCGTCGCTCGCTTTCTCGAATTGCCTTTGCGTAACATGGACATTTGCCTAGGAATCAATGTTAGTATATCACGCAACTTCTTGTGAGTTTTCCAACCATGTCCTGTGCTCTCATCCGAGCGATGATCTCTTCATACACTTCCAGATTTGCCTCGGATCGTGGGGCTTGATCCCAATGCATGTCGAGGTAGGGATCACTACTACCTGGTGCATATCGTGGCTGATACTCTGCGTGACCAGGCGGATGAGGAAGAACCGCTCTAGTACCCCTGTTGTATCCACAGTAGGAGTTGAAGGCGTGTCGGAGATTGCTTGGATCCTGTGTGCATGTTAGTTTGGTTCCCTCAACTATGTTGACATTATGCACTCACGACTGCGCTCCTTTGCTCTTCCGACTTCTTCTTTCCCTTGCGTTTTCGGCCCGACTTGGTCGAAGTGATGCGCTTGTATACGGCCTCTGCAAGTGAGTCCAGTGATTGCACATCAGGTCCCCCAGATGGAGCACTCATCAATGTTCCCCCGACATTAGGCATTGTGAAGGGAGGGACACTCTGACCAGTTGTAGTACCATTCTGGATCAAGGCAGTAAGTATTAGTATTTCTTTGGGGGTGTTAATACTGACCAGCAAAGTAGTGTGTGTCAAGTGCTGTCCCTTTGCACAATTTTTCCGGTGAGTCGTGCACAGAACCTTAAAATTTGTTTGACTTACTGGTATGTTCATGACCTGACCGGGGTTTGATTACAGTGAGTTGGGGCTTCGCCCAGAATAGAAACAAAATACGAACATGGATATTAGGCCAAGCGACGTTTGCTTGCCCATTATACCCCATCGGATAGGTTAACATTGCGTTAGGGTTGCTTGTGGCATTGGTATTACCGGCATGGTTGGTGGGCGTGTTCAGAACAACGTTAGCATTCGCTAGTAGGAGGTTCATGCGTCAGGGCACCATAGAGAAGTGAGTGTGGTGTTCCACTATACCTCCGATGATCTGTTGATTGAAGTTAGTCAAATCATTGAAGGTGTTGGGATGTCCGCCTATGATAAAGAGTGAGCATATCAGAACTGCGACAGTGAGTTTTCTTACCCATGTAATTACGATATTGACCCATCTCCACAGGAAGTCCATTGGCCGACATCATAGCGACCCACTGCGGCTGTAGCAAATTGACAGGTAGCTGACCTGCATTCGGGACATTTTCCGACTGGTTTCGTTGACTGTCACTAGGATTGGTCGTGTTCGGATATGTGTGGGTTGCAGTCTGATACGTGTTGCTTGAATAGGTGTCGGTCGCATTCGGATAGGCGCTGGACGCGTTTGGATACACATGGGTTGCGTTGGGATAAACGTTGGTCGCGTTCGAATACATATTGGTCATGTTTGGATACGCGTTGGTCGTGTTCGGATACGCGTTGGTCGCGTTTGGATAGGCGTGGGTCGCGTTTGGATAGGTGTTGGTGGTACTGGGATTACTGGCTGTTGACGCGTCGAACCGCGTCAATAAGAGTAAAATGGTCAGTTTGGCTCTTCAGAAGTTATGGTCTCATACATACCGACTGCAGGCAACACATCGCTGTTACCACCATCCAATCGTGGAGAAGTTTGATCAAGAGGAGAGGGCGTTGACGCGCTGGTCGCGTAGACCTGTTGTGGCTGTTGGTTCGAGTGCACGGGGTTGACTTGGTCGGTCGTTGTCGCGTTGCGGCTGGTGTCGGGTGAACCCCACATATTCATGTTCACGGGTAGTGGGTGGTTCATATTCAACCGTTGTTTGGTGAGTGTGGTCGCGGCTTAAATATTCTGGATCCTGAGGACGTGACTTGAATATTTTGCAAATTATTAGGATTATCCGCAGATCACGCTTTATCTTTGATGGCGTGATAATTAGCCTAGCCATCGATGTAGGCCAGCGCTGGGATACGGATAGGCAAGAGGGCGGGACGACTGTCGGGTGGTGGGTGGCGGGATGACGGCAATCCCGAATAAATACCATAACCTATACAGCAACCAATACAAATCTCTTTCATGACTTATATCCTCTCTATACAATGTTTCTTCATTGAACCTATACCCTCTATACAGGGTTATATACATTTATCTTTCCTTAGACCTGTATCATATTTACAGGGATATATACATTAATCTTTCATTGTACCTATATCATCTATACAGGGATATATACCTTTATCTATATGCTACAGTATTTGTGATCTTTCCTTCATTATTTCATTCGGTCTTTCATTTGAAAAATCCTATAGTATGTCATGGCTATTCTGGTACCTATACTGTCGACAATACTATCTATATTCACTCGTTATTTTTCACGTTATTTGGCGGACATAATTCAATAAATACATCGAGGGATTGTTGGACTATACTGCACGGTACATTGTACATTATTTGTCGTAAATACCTCGCTCTATAACGCAGCGTATTTTTCGTTAGAAACGCAGTGATACCAATTTGTTCCATATCCAATATTACACCCAATTGGACAGACACAGCTCAGAAACTGCGCCACTTCACCCTCGTCTGTGATTGAAGACTTCCCAAAGAAGACAGTTTTGAGTTTTGTGAAAATATGCTTCGCATTGGTGACCTACGGCACCACTGCCTAAGGGGTGATCGGAGTTTGAAAATTACACAGCCTCAAATGCCAGTTCAGGTGGCTGTGCATTACATTTAGGGTCACTGGTAGATATTGGGTTTCGCTCCGCTCACCCAATGAGATGGCAAGGCGTCAACGTCCGATTCAGATGGCAAGGTCCGGTATTCTGCATTGAGAAAAATGCCGAGCTCCTCGATATCAGGACAGTGACGAGCAAATGGAAGAAGGGCATGAAGATCAAGTCGTTGCATTGTTGGAAATAGGCTCGCATTTAAGGGGGCAGCATTGAGATTCAAGGATTTGAGCCTGGGCCATGCGGATGCAATTTCTTCCACATCATTCAATCCAAGATTCATACGAAAAGGATATAGAATCTCAAACGACATGAAAGTGGTACTAATTGAAAGGATGGGACGTAAATTGGTTATAGTGACACAATAAAGGTCTGGAGTTGTTTGAACACAGAGACGACTGGCTCCTTGAGAAATCCTACTTCGAGCCAGGGACTCGATGTCAAGGGATAGCCGAACCAAGTTAGGACAACTTTTTTGGATATTCGATAATAAAATCTGCAAGCCAAGAGGGTACTCTTCTCTCTCAGTAAGAATTTTCAAACTTTCTAGACGAGGGAACGTCATACAGCACAGCATAGAGGATGCCGTTGAATAGTCGCTGAATAACGTCAGGGTTTCCAGAGCGCGGAAGCACTTCATCGGACCCAGTATGGGGAATATTGTCATACCAGAGATAACTAGCCCATTAGATTGATACCTCGGTGTAATGTGCAGAGTCTTCAAGTTTTTGAGAGTGACAAAGAAGGAAAAAAGAGCAACAAGGTCTGTGGATGCGGAAGTTGTGACAGATTCGAGAGAAGGGAGGTTGCGCATGACTTCGTTTATAGAAGAAAAATATCTAGAATCCGATCCGACGGTAATATCCAGCTTCTTCAGCTGCGGCATTCGAAGATGAATACCTTCGAGAACGATCTGAGTAGCGTCCACGTAAGGCTCTTTCTCTCGAGCGTCGAGCGTGAATTCAAGAATGTCCTCATGAACGAACAGGAACAACGGTTCCATGAGGCCTTTCCCGGAAAGCCCGGAATAATATATGGTCTTCAAATTCGGGAGTAACGGTTTGGACGAACGTCGAATCCGGCAAAGCACATCCAGTGGACGTGAGAGAGCCTCCGGAATAGGCCCTAAGCGTAGCACGCGGACACGAGGAGCGTAATGTATCTCGAGGCGCATCCAACCTTTGTTGGTTGGTTGGGATACAAGTTCCTAAACAAGGATCAATGACCTTCGTAGTACCAAAACCGTGTATTAGCGACCCACATAGGTTCTAATACTCGCCGGTTTTTCAAGCAAAGTTATACCACCTCCCGACACTGCTGTCTTCTTATAACCAAACACTCCTAGAGGACTCAAAAGCGCCTTGAGATCCGTTATTTCGTGCCAGAGTAGATCCAAAGCGATTTCAGACCACTGTTTACTAACTCTAGCACATTTATTGATGCTAGACTTGTCGCACCATCGGAGAATTTGCTCGATGATTTCGGATGCTTCAAAAGCCGACATGGTCGAGTGGGCTTACTGCGATGATACTCTCCATTCAAAGCTAGGTATCTTATGATTGCAAGCATAAAAACACTCACGCAAATCCGTTACAGGGGCGATGTAGATCAGTTTCAGCAAAGAAGTGATACATAGAGGCTACTTGATCGATACACGCGCGCGCTACAAGAACTAAGTGCCGCCTCATGAGAAATCGATAAGGTTAAGTAAGTATGTGAACTTTCATAAGGTACATCATCTAGTCATCAGGTATGTAGAAGTACATACAAAACTAAACCGTGGCCCACTTGCATGATTTGATCTATGGGCAAACGGATAGACCCGGCATATCCGATAACAGTCGTTCGGGTGTAATAAGCATGTGCTGACTCAAAAAATAAGGGCTGTACGGCGGAGACATCTGAAGGTTCAACCAGACGACGGGTGAGGGGACCAAAGGAGGTGGAGTTGGAATGAGGAAACTTGACTGTACTGTTGGTGGAGTGTTGATAAATATAGGGATATCAGTCCTGATCGGCTCTGGAGCATATATTGGTATGCTAGATCCGGGCAGTGGACTAGGTGTTGTGGCCCTTGACTGTGTATAAACACGTGCATGGATCGAAGGGCTAGAGACTCTGATAGAGGCTGAAGGCGGTTCTGTAGAGCCAGTTCTCGTCATTCGAACTTCAGGTGAAGGGTTGGGTACCCTCGGAATCGGAAGTGTGCACCGTGGGGATGGCGGATGATTCCTGCTATTATTTCGAGGCTGTTTCCTCGGACCAGCGGGTATCGCTGGTCTAGATGTGATTAGGGCCTTTGGAACTGGTGGGAAGCCTACAGGCGGGATTACTCTGTGGGGAACTGGACATGAACTCGAGCTATCTGGTACGAATGGTCCAGGGTCCGGAGATGATACAGTATTGACATGAATCTGTATGTCTCTTTGTTTCGATGAGATGGGTTCTCCGTTGGAAGAACTAGATCGAACAGGTAATGAAGAATAGCTACGGTGAACAAATGGACGAGAACCAGCTTGGTGAAGCTGATCGGCGAGCATGGAAGTAGTACTGGAAGCTTCAAGTTGTGGGAGACCAAAAACAGCAGTCTGTGAATCGAATCCTGAATTGAGTCTTGATGATCCTGAGCGAGGTAGTGGAGGAAAGCTGTTATGGTGTAAAAGCGGATCATATGGAGATGTGAGATCGTGTTGATGAGTCGGACTAGTAGTGCTTTGTGCAGGACCAGGCTGTACTGTTGAGCCCGATCGTGGTGGTAGAGATGATGCCAAAGTTACCGGAGCGGTAGATGTTGAAGGGACCTGTCCTTGTGGATCTGATGGCAGAACATGGTTGGTTTGGGAAGTTTGGGCCAAATGATTTAATGTCGGAATAGCATTGGTTTGAAAAGTCTTTACAACCGGCTTCCTGCCTAGAAGGACTGGTAGCAAACGACCGAGCTTTCAGTATCACCACAAAGCATTGAATAGTACCTCTACTCACCATCGGCTATTGCATCAGCAAACTTGATGAATGTAGGTATGAACTCCAGTGGGTTTGGTGTCACTGTCACTAGCGTTAGTTTGATCGAGCTACCCTTAGAAACAAGGACACGCACGGTAGCTCGCATTCCAATAGAGATCCTCAGCAGCGACTACCAAAGCCTTTGGCATAGATAACAAATAGTCCTCTTCTATATCTTCAAAAAGGTGACATCAACTCGGGTATTCCTTTCAGCAGGATTGAAAACCTACCAGCCCATGAATCCAAACGAGCCGCCATATCAACCCCAAGCTCGACGATTCTAGCGGCAATGGTAGACAGCATATTCTCATCAGGATCAGTTCTCACTGCTGTAGATTATAAGATGGCTCGTCAGCAGGGCTAGTAGCAGGGTACAAGTTTGTGGCGTAACACACCTTGAAACCGACCCTTCAACTCTCCATATTCCAAGCACACTTCGAGATCAGAGCCTCTTGAGACTCTATCCCAACGGTTCCCATCTCGGATGTTTCTTGGTTCATCGACGACAACGATAGGTGTAGTTGCTTGAGAACGACGATTTCGACGGTGACGTCGATGACCGTGACTCAAAGTCGTTGAATTATTGGCATGTGAATAAGTGGGCTCTGAGGCACTTTGCATACTTTATTCTGCTGAAGGATGAAATGCAAAACAACGGAATGAAAGGCCTTGTCTTAATACAGGACAACTGTAGCGTTTAAAGATTGTTAAGGGTGTGAAGCATAGCGTATCTTTTTCTCCTCAAATACTTGCCCGAGTCGTTAGGGCAAGTAGAAGGAAAGGTACGGCTTAATTGTTGGCCTTATTCCAGGAGGAGGATGAAAGAACGTGAAGAACAATAGCTGTTGTTAAGTGAGTACGTTTGTGGGCGCCCGCACAGAAGTACAAGGAAGCTTTCCCGATTCGGAGACACCGACAAGCGCTTAACGGGCGCTTGTGTTACCTTGCGTCCGATTGATCTAGAACGCATAGAAATCCTTGCACAACGTGATTTGCAGAGTATAAAATGCTTGATAATGCACTCGATGGGTATTAATACACAGGGACCCCAGGAGTTAAAACCCTTCTTCATTAGGTTTTTTGGCGTTTTTCTTTTTGTTCTTGGTTTTTTTTTTTTTGGGGGCTTCTTGGCCCCCCATCTCCTATCCAACACAAGTCATCGTAACGTTAATCCCCGTACTGACTTCCGGACCCCCATTCTCCAAAAGCGCAAAGGTATAATCACCAGTTTCCAATTCCCATTCATACCTCCTGTTCACTATCGGCAGGAACTCGTCTACATCCAGAGTCATAGAGACATCTTGACTCTCTCCTGCATCAAGATAGACTCGTTTAAAAGCAACGAGTTGACGAGCGGGACGAACGATGTTCGACACGCGGGCGAGAAGGTATACCTGTCATGCGTTAACGTTGAATAACTAATGTCACGGACCCAAGGAGGAAGAAAGACGATGTACCTGAGCAACATAGCTACCTGCCATATCCCCTTCATTCTTCACCGTGACACGAAAAGCGATTGTTTCGCCTGAAGCAAATGTCTGAGCACCCCCACTGGAACTACCATTGAAGTTTGAGGTGGAGAAGGTTGTATAGGATAATCCGTAGCCAAAGTAATACTAACGTGCAAACACATGTTAGACACAACGAGGACCCGTGTAATAGTTGTACTCACTAAAGGGAACGAAGGAATATCCGTATAGCTCAACGCATGTCTCGTCACATGATAACTATAAATCAAAGACGACGCGTAAGTTCTTACTCTCTACCCGGCGACCCGGAATGATGTTCTATGTGGAGTCAAAACTCACTTATAATACACAGGCAAAGCCGCAGCATCATACGGCACACTCAGCGCGATTCTTCCACCGGGGTTAAACGCTCCAAACAGTACATCGGCGATGGCCTGACCACCAGATTGACCGGGGAAGAACTAAAGCATGTAAATGACAACGGGGTGTCGTCAGCATCAGCATTAGGAGTGAAGAATGGCGAGAGCAAAGGAATGGAGACAAGAAGAGTAGGAACATGGACTAGGAGGGCGGAAATATGATGGAACACTCACAGCATCCAACACCGCTGCAGCTCTTGAATAATACTTCGGAATAGCAAACGGTCTTCCTCCTTGAAGGACGAGAACAACAGGGATACCCAAGTCGAATATCGCATCGGCAAGTTGGGCTGCAAAAAAGGCATCAGAGATTGTACATAGAATATACGGTGCGATGATATGAGAGACAAGCAGGGAGAGCAAAAGGCTGAGGGTAAAGGGGAGAAAAGATACGCACTCTGATTGACCGAAAGTCCCAAAGTCCCTCTATCCCCACTCTCACCATCACTATTCCAGTTAGCACCAACGGCGAGGATAACGAGGTCTGAACTCTTGGCTATCTCTACAGCCTGTCAAGATAAAACCCATTATCACTGTCAGCCTATAGCTCTTGAAAATCATATACCAAGCGATCCCGAAACATTATACCTTACTAACACCCAAACTTGGGTCACTCCCATCTTCATCTCCCCCGTTCTGCTCTCCGTCACCTCGAACCGGTAACGCAGTCCCGTTTCCTAAACCTTGTTCGACTAAGTTCCACCAAAGCCCAACTTGGCTGTTGACGCTATTTACATTCTCCACTTTCACCGCCAAATTCCAAGTTTGGTATTCTATCCTCAACGTATACTTTTTCCCTCCTTCAAACGTAAACCTACCCGCACCAGGTGGAGGGATAGTAGCATTCGCGATAGAGTAAGTAAGAGGTTCAATGTTAGGGAGGAACGTTCCCGTCTGGAAGGTCGGGGAGCCATTTGGGTTTAGGTTTGACGGCGACGATGACGACGAACCAGTGGGAGACGACGATGACGAAGCAGATAAAAGGCTAGCAGGAGGAGGGTACGAACTTTCCGCAACCACCTCCCCGTCAATAAACAGTCTCGCAGTCGTATTTGGTCCCACCGCGACACCTATGAATCCATTGACCTCGTTCAACTCTGAGGAATCCGCATCGACATCATCGAAAACCGGAGCAGTCAACTCTCCCTCCCAGATAACACTGAAATTGTTCGAGGGCAAAACGACTACCTTGCCAGACCCGCTACTTGTGTTGAGTCCAGAGTCGAAAGGAGGATATAACCCCCAATCTCTGATTGGCGTCTCAACTCTCGTAAAACGAGGGTCTGTAAAGTCGGTAGAGGCGTAGTATGTCGCAAAAAGGCCGTGGCTGGCGTGGACGTTACTCGCATCAACCACGGTAGAATTGGTAGAATTGGAAGGTGACAACAGGTAAGACGGAACCCCATACTGTGCGTTATACAACCAAGTATTCGTCCCCACACTCGTGACCAATTTCACTTTCCCTTCTTCCGATTGTCCACTGTTAAACTCTTCAAGATATCCAAGAATACCCTCCCTCAACGTTCCCGCTATTCTCCCTCCCGAACTCGACGCATTTACGACGGAAGTAGATGTAGATGTAGATGTAGATGTAGAAGGAGGTACGGGAGAAGCTCCCCAAGGCCCCGAATAATCCCCATAATTCAGTATATCCCCAAAGGGACCTATGAGAGCTATCTTTTTGGGAATAGAATCCAAGCTCGAGTTGGACATGGACAACTTGATAGGTAACGTCCCGTTCCGATTCTCCAATAACACGATGGCTTTCCTAGCCGCTTCTAAAGTGAGAGGTAAGTGTTTTGCTGTGAGAGTTTCGTAGTAGGTGGATATGGAAGGAGGGACGAATAGGGAAGAGTTGGGGTCGGAATCTGGATCTGAACCGGTACGTGAGGTGGTGCTGTTGTTGTCTTGCGGGGTACTCCTAGAGCTAGTCCCCACAGAAGAAGACATGGACGAAAAAAGGCCGGAGCTGGAGGCAGAGACAGGTTCCGTGTCGTTACCCGACGATAGCAACGGTCTGAACAATCCCAAATCCCATTTAACGTTCAGCACACCCCGAACTCGGGATTGCAGAGTTTTTAGGGATAGGGATGGCGGAGACGTCGGTGAGGTAGAGTTGGATGTCGAGTTTGAGAGGAGGGAGACAATCGTCTACTCTTATTGGATCATTTGTTGGCGAATACATGGTAGCATTCACAAAGCACGATACAGTTGAGTAGAGGATAAGAAGGTGGATGTGGAATCGGCCAAAACGTGGACGAGGATGTGAAGTGAGGGTGGATTTAAGAACAGACGTCGATAGGGGAAAAAAAAGACGATTTGACGTATCAGAATTGGAAATCACGAAAAACGCAATGAAATCACTCACGTTGACCCATTCGTCCAACGAAAAATCATAAAACTGTATTCCGCCTCCTGCGTTTAACCATTGGGAGATAGTATCTGCATCACCTAAGGGAGAAGAGACAGGAGGAGCAACAGTGTGCCGATTCTGAAGCATGCGGATGCCTGGTTGAGAGAAAGAACCGCGCAACTGGTAAGTAGGAGCCGAAGGAATTAGGAAAGGAAAGAGAAACACACCGGTATCGTCCGCCATAACAAACCCATCAAACCCCCATTCTTCAAATAACGCGTCGTAGAAGAATGGGTTGACGTGTGCTGGGACAGAGTCAAATTCGTGATACGCCCTGTCATTCCACGTTGTCAGAAAAGGTGTATAAACAAAACAAAAAATAGTCTGAACGGTGACCCACATCATGACTCCTCTTCCCCCACCTCTTCCTAAAACCGCCTTAAACGGTCTAAAAAACTCCATCATGTATTCCCTCACACCACTTCCAGTATACGGAGCAGCGTTAATCCCACCTTGCGGAGATCCATGTCCAATAAAATGTTTAACGACCGGAACAACCGCGTCAGATGCTGCATGCGTTGCGTTCTTTGACAAGCCCCACGCGAAAGATACACCCATAGCCGTAGTGAGATGATAGTCCTCACCCCAAGCTTCTTGAACCCTTCCCCAACGTGGTTCCTTTCCCAGATCAAGAACTGGACATAAGCAAGCGTGGATTCCGACACTACGAGCTTCAGTGCCTATGGCTCTGCCGACCTTGTATACGAGGTCTTCGTCCCAAGATGAGGAGAGCGCAATAGGGGAAGGAAACATTGATTGTTTGAAGGAGCCTACACCATGTAGACATTCCCCTAGTTGCATAAATGGGATAGGTGTGTGAGAGTCAAAAGGCGGGGTGGAAGATGAGAAATTGAGATTGAGTCTTTGGAGGGCGTTGTAGAGATTTGGGTCTGGATTAGACGGGGATGGAGGAGGGGAGAGAGGGTACCAGTCGTGGACAACACCAAGGGGTGCATAGCGGGTTGCGGCGGAGAAGAGAGAGTTGGAGGATGTTGGGCCAACAACAGAATCGGCAAACGTCATATGAATTTGCATTGCTACCGGACAATGAGTCTTAAGAAGCGAACAGAAAGAATAGCTAAGACGCACCTAGCTCTTCCGGAGTCATCTGGTCCAACAAGGCTTGAACAAACGCGTCTCGTTTCGCGTTAGGACTAGAGTTGTTATCTGCCTGGTCTCTTTTGACAAGTTCGACCTTCCTTGCAGACGTAATACCTTCCCCAACTTCATGCGCATTTCGGAAAAGGACAGAGAGCAACACCGTCAGGCCGACGCCTATGACAGCGAGCAAAAACGAGGACCCTCTCGTGGGCTTCATCTGAGACAATGAACAAGTTGTACGGTATAGCCGTCCTTATACGCCCTCGTCCCTGGTCTTATCGCTGCTAGCTAACAGTCAGTCGGGCCGCCCATGGATCGCTTCATGCAATAATCAGAAAGAAAAACGTACCAGAAAGTTGTAAATCGTCGGCAAGGCCTTCTCAGAAACGAAAGATATGATTGCTCCATGCACCATGGTCAACACCGGGCCGCAGAAGTAACCAAGTGACCACCTGGAAGAAGCGGAGATGGAACAATCCTAAGGTTCCTGGCATGCACGGTCAGATGGGACTGGTACGAATCAAACGAACGAGGGGAAAGAAATGGCCCAAGATGCACATCAACCGTTGAAGAAAGAGATGAAAAACGCGGTCAATGGCAGAGCTGGACCGCCAATCATAAAGTCTTAAAATGGAAGAAAGTTCACACCCCTTTTCTTACTTACTGTGCAGTTCCAATCCGGAGCTAGGCATTTATATACATTGAGGTGTAGTATCAGCTTAGTAGGGCTACAAAAATTTTCCAAGAGGCGGTAAAGTGCGCGGGGCTGAAATAGTAAGTAAATGAATAGAAATCCACTGGAAATCCACATAGCCTGGAAAGCAATCCTGGGGCTCTGATTGAATCAAACACGCCTGTGGATATTGTCTTTTTATGTCACTGGGACTCTAATTCATCTATAAATGAACTCTTTATATCTCCCAATAGGTGTATTCAAGGCTGCCATGTCCTTGGAAATTGTCACCTCAATATCCATGTGCACTTGAACGTTCCTCCGTTAAATATCTTATTGATGAAGATTGCCACTGAACAGACACACGTAAGGTAGAGATGATACCAAGACTGGGAAAGCATTAGTACATCTGATATGCAAAAGAATCCCTGAACAAACGTTTGCCATGAGTGCCCCCGTCTCTCTCAATCAAATCCCATCCTGTATATCACTTGCACATCCGAGGTCGACATATACATTAAGTTCGGGAAATCTCAAACTGTTTTTGAAGCTTAGCTTAGCTTCATGAAGTTCATGCCGCTATGCACTGTAGTAGGTAAGTATGTTTAAATATTGCACTATTGGGGTTGATGCATAATACTAAGTTCCAATCAAAGTTGGAAAGACGTGTAGAGAAAGAGCTTTCCTGCAATTCCTGAATCCTGACACAAGCTTCCCAGGAAAGGTTCCCTTTTCGAAAGAAAGACGACGCAGAACTGCTGATTGAGAACCTTGTTTATATCTCGGCACTCTTTTGATAATTCTTGATAGTCGCATGGATACTCTGGAGCGATGAACTCAAGAAAAGAATTATTATCTCATTGTCCCCTACAGAGGTTCTTACTATATACTACTGTGATACATACCCAAATGATTCTGTAATATACTAATATTCCTCTGAGTCAGTAAGTAAGTAAATATTAAGATATTCTACGTAATGCTAGATTGTAGTAGTGACTGGAAGAAATTACGTTTGACACCATCCTAAGGTAGAGCTGATCAATATTCCCCATCTTGACTCCCTAAAGATGATCTCCGGAACTGAATTGGTCCAATGGACCCATCGTCCTCGTTTAAAAATTCTGAAAGACCCCCCACACGCAGTTCTCCGTCCTCTAGGTAGACTATATGATCTTTTTTTGCCTGTCGTTTGATGTGTAGGATGACATGGGATGTTATAATTGAGGAAATGATCCGATTGAAGGGCATCACCATATAGCGAGACAGGTGATCCTGCATCAAATCAAATGAGATTATAATTTCAAGTAAAATTCAATATAGAACGCACTCTCCAAAGCATAAGGAAGATAATATTTAAAATTCCGCCAACTAAAAGTTGTGAGGGTTAATATCTTTATTGTAGTAAATCGTCGAGTTCAGTACCGATAAAAGTTAGATTGACAAGCAGGCCTTAAACAATTCAGCATTTAGATGGGTTGAGGCAAAACAGGAATCGTGTATTGTTTGATAGCAATACTTACCGTTACGATAGACAACATTGAACATCGGTGAAAGTTTTCGATCCTTGTCTATGGCCCATTGGTTAAATCCATCAGATCGTGTTCGGATTTGTGAAACTCCAGATCTCACATGCGTGTACCCCTGGTACAAGTGTCAGTGCGATTATTCCTGCAATGGAATCAATGGTCATAGAAAACTTCAGCATGATAAATACAGTGACTTTGCCCACCAATTTGATAGGTTATGCTGAAGAAAAAAACAACGGACGAGATGTGCTCCTCATGACTTAACAGAATACAATTAATTGGCCGCAGTTTCTCAACCTGCTGATAGAAGGATGACTGCAAAGCTGGAGCGTGAACAGTATTGATATCCATCGTAGGATCTAGTACTAATGTCATGATTAACCAACAAATCAAGTTTATTAATATTAGTTGACTTCCCAATAAACGATCAGTAAAATACTTGCCATGCATCTTTGAAAATAAACCGGTCACCACGATAATTGGAGCGTGTGTCAGAAGGAAGAACGCAGGCAGGATTATTGAGAATTTGAATCTGTGAGTGCTTGTTTTGCATATTGCCCAAACGCGAAATGCTAAAACCACTGCCCAAGTAGTGGTGAATTGAGTGCGGGAAGCAACGGGGTAAATAATTGGTCAAACCTTCACAGAATACCTGTCCGAATGCATGAGTCCCTTTTCAAGGGTGCCAGAAAAGACGGTTCGATCAGCTCAAATTTTCTATCATAGTTTGAGGGCTGTATTCACAAGTGGCTGTAGTCATAAGACCATGACAGAACTCCGGAGTTGGATTGTGTTTAAACACCGCTGGAGGAAACGGGAGAATTATTGACATCGATTTTTATTCAATGCTTGATCCGAGAGTAGCGACCAACCAACCTGTCAAGAGGAGAATCGCGGTATCCCCCAGAGGCGTGTAGCGTTGAATAATATACAGAACCTTGATCCAAGTCCACTCAGACAACCAGATAAGTTCATTTTCCTCTTGAATACTTAGCAAGTAGTCGTAAACCAATAATGTACTAGACGAGACTAAAGAAAACGGAAAAGAAGAAAACAATGAGTCAAACGCCATGTTGCAAAGATAAGTAGGGTTTCGACACCCAGCCAACGCACCTACAGTATACTAAATGAAATATCAACGCATCACATCAGGTTTTGAGTCAACTAGCGCAAAGTTATGAAGTAACCCACGGCAACAAAGTTTACTTGATATAAAGGAAAGAATAAATGTGATAGAGGGTTCTCTGTTGATCTACTTTCCATGATGACTAGCATAGGGTGAGAGAAGAGGGATCAAGTAAAGGTGGGGTCACCCGGAACTTGTAGATTGCATACTTGTTTTTATCTCCACATTTTTAACTCCTTGTGCTGTGGACACATTTGCAATGACAAAAATAGTCAATTTATTGAGGAATGGTCCGTTTTTTGATAGTCTCACTGGGCCGCAGTCATTCACATACATCTGAATACAAATGGCTTTTTTGGGCCTCATTTCATTTTTCCATAGCCCCATTTTGATTTTTATGAGTGGGGCCTCCAAATCTCCCATTACAGATGCGGTCTTTTAAAGACCGCATCTAGTGAAAAGCACGGGTTTCACGGGTTGGCACGGGCGGGGGTGGGCCCCGCCTCACGGGTTGCGGGTACAGCATTTTGCATGGACTATTCTATCCAGCAACCCGTATGACACAATCAACCCCCGCATCAACCGGGTTACCTATTTGGCAGCCCCAAACTCTCTGGCCATCAGGCCAGCTTCGTGGTCGGTGACACAGAGTGTTCATCACCAAATGGTGTCACTCTTCCGCTCCGTGATGTCCGTTTTATTGTCCCCTGCTAAAGCTTTATCCTTAGTTCCGCCAGTGCGGCGTCATTCTCATACATGGAGCTACAGTACTTGTCCATACTAGCATGTAAGTAAATCTTACAGAAAAGTTTCATTTCACCACTTGCGGGGCCAGTCATAAAGACATGGCAACGCAAACCTTATAGCACTTTTTTCCGAGTTCTTCAAGTTTATATGAAACTGAGAAACTGTGCATTGGAAATGAATTTAATACACACACTTAACATATATAAATCATCGATTGATATCTATTTTTAACTAACTTGGGAGGTTTTGCAGACTGTGGCAGATCTTGACATCAGAATTGATTGATAGATTATTTTCATCGTGAATTCAGTACAGTCTATGGTTTCAGAACAAAGGTGCCAGCATTGACAAGGAAAAATACTATCCGAAATCTGTACAATTCTCGGGAGTCAGAGATGAATTTAGGGCGTGTTTGGGTGCAGCCGCTTAGGTCTGCTTACGACCGGTTACCCGCCAAATTTACAACATTAAGCCTTTTTCCCACAGGTGAATCACCGTGAATGGCTGTAAATTTCAGATTGTCCGGGAAGTGAGGAGTACGAGTCACTGTCCGGGTCAAGGGTCCGAGTCAGCTCATCCGAGTCAGTTTCAGAGCTAGATGAACTTACCCAAACTGTCATACTAGAGCACAGCCAGATATGTACGTGCCGTGTTAGGAAACAGAGGTCTTTTTGCTGCACAGCCACCACATGGTGACATCGAACTCATCGAGTAATACTATGTAATGCTTAGTATCTGCTGCTGAGTGGTTTAATGGCTTTGCGGAAGGAGATATTCTTGAGGGCTCATATGCTCTTTCAGAGTCGTGTTGACTCTTGAGTAGGGATCCTTGAGTCCCTTTAGGGATATTTAGTGACAAGTAGTCACAGAGTGTGACACAATAGTCCTCTGGTTTCGATGAACATTTTACATCCAACAGCCGTATGGTTCCACACTAATGTGGATTCTCTGGTACTTATTTTGATATGAAGGATCGGAGTATGGGCATAACCTCAAGACACAGAATGAATTCTAGGGCATACAGCCTACTCAAACTTTTTCTTAAACTTTCTGAGATGTGACATGAATGCCAACGCAACTGCGTAAATTAGAGTATTCCATAATTCTACAAGCAGACAGTGCTATAGAATATTTCATTAGCTACCGTTTTGTTTCTTATACCTAGAGATTTGATGAAGAAACAATTGAGATAGAGTCGAGTCACTCCTCCCTAGGGCCTAGTAATTATAAGTTTGTCGCAAGCCCCTCCTTGCAAAGGATTGCCGGTGCACCGGCAGGAGCAAGAGGGCTTTGAACCTAGCTCGTACTACATATCTTGACTCATATTACTGACCAGGAAAGTGACTCGAACCCTGACCCGGACGACCGACTCGAAATTTTGACTCGGAGCTTGACTCGAAATCCTGGTTATCCGGACGTTCTCAAATTTGGCAGGGTAACCGGTCGTAAGCAGACCTAAGCGGCTGCACCCAAACAGGCCCTTATTAGTGATCAGGTTCAACTCTCGACGAATGTTGAAGCTTTGCAGTGGGGCTAAAGTAATTATCTAGTGTGTTGACAAAATCTTAGTACTGATATTGAAGTGGAAATCTGGTTAGTCGGTACTGTTACGAATTTGATCAAATTCAGGAACTAACGCCACCCGGAATTAGCCGAAGAAGCCGATGGGACCGGGTATTCGCTAATTTAACCTTATTCACATGCCGGATAAACGCGCCAGCTACATCGTGAAATGACGTGAAATGACGTGATTCCTTTGGCCGGCTTTGCTGGCTTGCCCGAGCGGCACGTCACAAAAATTCAATGGTTGCCGAGGCAGCTTGTTACCAAAACCCCGCTGGCTGGTCCCCTTGTGACTTGCCCAGTTTGATCCACTGAAGAAAGCCGAAAAAAGCCGGTCAAATCAGGGTCAAGCAAACCTGAAGGAGTTACGATGTACTTACGAGTCATTACTGTTACCTAAGTGGTAACAATCTTACTTTGTATAGTTCAGCCGGCCGAATCTACGCATACCTACACTTAAATACATATTTTACTCATTCTATTGTACTTATTTATTTCCTTACTACCTATATAAGCTCGGTAGAGAACGTATAACACTTCAGCTCGCTATTTTGTACTTACCTACTTAAGTACAACGTAGCCTCATATAACCATTGTATTTTCGACATACTAAGTTGAATATATTTCCAACTCAATCATCCATAACTATAAGCACTAAGCCCTGATTAACTCAGCAACTCTATTTCTGTAAAACCTACTTAAATCTCGTGCGACAACCGACTGCCCAATGGATTTCAACCTTTGGAACCTACAGATAATCATTTAAATACTTAACCAACTTATTCTTTAACAATAAAACAAACGACGCTATGTAAAACTAAACGGTTCCTAACGTCTTTGTACCACCCTATTACTACAAATGGTCAACATTGGCTGTGTTCTCAGAAGACAAGTCAACTGTCATCTCAATATCTGTGTGCACTTGAACATCATTCCACTGTTAAATTTTGTTAATATCTTATTGATGAGGATTGTTGCATCAGCTACCTGAATGGTTGAAA
>ML180004.1:17220-28087 GCA_004369135.1 Dendrothele bispora CBS 962.96 | reverse complement strand
CGTCTAATAAAGACAAAGTAGTGAGCAGAGAGGATCGATAGAGGAAGTATAAAGAAAAGAGAACATACCTTGACCACCAGCGTTGGACGGACCAGCCTCTGGCTCAACAGGTGTAACCAAAGAGTTGGCATACTTGGACCTAGCCCATGACTGGATCTCCGCGAGAACACGGTCTCGGTCGGAGTCCACCTCAATAAACTGGTATTCGCCGGTTTTGGGATCGATGAAGAACTTCTGTCAAATAGAGTTCTTCAACGTAGGCCACAAGAAAAGAGACGCGAGAGCTTCGGCCTGCTTCTCGGTGATTTTGTTATCGGGGTCGGCGTTGTTCAAGTGGGCGAATACAACGGTCGGATCAGGGCAAGAGCTTCTGAAGGATTCGATTTGCCTGTCCAAGTCGTCCTCGAGGTTTTCGATGGAGAGATTGAGAAGGCGGCGCTGCTCAGTCATATTGGCATGCTGATTGAGACCAGACGCGATGCGGAACGCCCTCTCTTGGAAATCTATAAGAGATTTTAGGCTAAATCAAGGCATAAAGAGAATAAAGAGATAACTCACTGATTTTGCTATCGGAAGAAAAGGCGCTCATCGAGTCCTTCAGGGACAACAAGTTGTCCAAGCTGATGGAGTGGGAGCAAACCTTGGAACCAGATCGACAGGGTCCGCACTTGTTGTTGACGTAGTCGCCCTCGTTTGCTAGAGTCTTGCCTTGAAACGTTCCCCCGCACTTGCAATCCTTCATGGAGAGAGCGCAGGATACGCAGGGACGCCGAGTAAACTATAAAGAAGGCAATAAATTAATAATGAGGAAGAAAACAAATGACGATATCGGTGCTTACAGGTTGCAGGTGTTGGTTGGAACGCATAATAGTATCGATATTAAGTTTAAAAGGGGCACCATAGTCGGTGCGAGGAACAAAGAAGGGAGGTTTAGCTGGCGATATAGATGAGAGTTAGCGATATCGGCAGAACGTAAAGAAAGAAAACCACTTACCCTCCTTTTGAAACACGTAGTACGGGGTAAGCTTGTCCTTTCGAGCATCACCGTACTTCTACAAAGAAAAAAGTAATGAGCAAACAAAGCAGAGACCTAATAGAAATAAAGACGTACCAAAGGCTCGCCGAACGAAGTAGGATCTACCTCGTGAAGAGGTTTGACGTGCTCGAAGACGACATCTAGGAGCTTACGGACATCATCGTCGGTGGCCTTGCTGAGAATATTGGAAAGCTCAACAGAAGGAGGAAGGTTGGCCTCTGGAGCTGGTGATGGCATGAAGAGCGGTTCAAGACCCCGCCCTTTGCCTTTGTTGGTTGTCGAAGTGACAGGGTCATCTTCGACTGCCTGAGTGGTCCTTTTCCGCTTGGACGCTGACCGTTCCGAAGAGGTAGGTTCAGCGGCGGATGGACGAATTGGGGACCTCGGCGCGGATTTCTTCTGCGTAGAACGAGACCTCCATTAATAAACAAATTAATTACCAAAAATGAAGAAAATAGACGTACAGAGGGTGAAGAACTAGCTGCAGGAGGGTCTATTTCCATGGCCTGAGCTGGTGGAGGTTCGATATCGAAAGAAACAGAGGGGCCAGGTCGCTTTGAATTGCCGCTTTGGACGTTTGCCGGTCTAGCCGTTGTCTGTGGTTTGCCAGGACTTGCTGTTTTCGGCGCAGCAGTGCTTGAAGCGGTGACCTGAGCTGGAGAACCTGCCGGTAATAAGGGACCAGGAGGGCCAAAGGAAGCAGTATTGGACGAACCCTGAGTAAAGTGACGGCGTCGGAGGAACTATATTGGTTAGTTTCAAGATCGGTGCCCAGTAAAGAAAGAAAAATGTTGGACTTACGGTAGATGGAGTCTCATCGACGTGAGCAGCCTCGAGTACGGATTTATCTAGATCGAAGGCCTACTCATAAGAGTTAGACCCAGAAAAGTTACCAAAGGAATGAAAAGAGAGGATGCTCACCATGACCGAAGACATCTTCTTTCTGTCTTCTGAGGACAGAACCCAAGCCATAGCCGAGCTCTTTTGGAGGCGGTCTTCGTCAACGTAGATCCATTCAACAAGTTCGGACAAAGAATAGATAAAGCCAGAGAACCAGTCAGGATATCGATTCGCATGGGTCGGAAGGGACTGAGTCAAAACAGCCTATCGATATCGAATGTATAAGTAATCAACTTAAAAGGAAAGAAACAAAGCGCTACTTACAAGTTGAGGAGCCCAAGAGTTTAGCTGCTTGGTCAGCTTCATAGACAGAATGGGAGGAGATCCGTCAGCCAAATAAGTCGGGACGTGTTCCAAGAGAGCTGTCCGGATGCTTTCAAAGAAGTTGGCGACAGGACGGTCGTGGAAGTACTGGATGTTGGCGCGGTCAGTGTTTTTGATCCAGGCGGGGTCGATTTCGGGAGTAAAACCTGCGGGGAAAGACATGTTGTTGAGAGAGATGGTACAAAGACGGTGAGGGAAAGGAAGAAAGAAATTTGAAGTCCCTACGACTTCACAGAGAGCTTTATAAGGCCGTAGAATGCAGAGATTCAACAGAGATTCAACATCACGTGTTGAATTCAACTTGGAAAAGGGCTTGAAATTTTGTTGAAGTTGCACATATGTCGTAACTTTCGGATCTTGTGTGAAGCGAATAAGGTTTCGGTGAACTCACGCTTTGCGATATCGGAGCAATTCGGACGATTTTGGGATCCTATAGACATAGAGTTACGATAGAGCCAAAGCAGTGGTTCTGGGTCATGTACAAGGGCGTTGATGGTGCCAAAAAAGGAAAAAACTTACTATATTGAGCCCAGAAAGGCGATTCCCGTTGTTTTTGAAGTGTTGTGGGTGTTATACCTTGCTGAGAGTTGACCGGGGACGGTCAAGATCTTTAGTTTGGGGGAGATAATACGCCGTGCGAAAATTCTCGCATTTTAAGTGTCAATATTGCGACTACGAGTGCCGATATTGTATCTTTTAAAAGGAATATAAGGACTGTAGTGAGCCCTGAGCTGTCAGTCAAAGTGCGATATAGCTACTAAAGCTAGATATGGTGAAATGACGTCGGATTATTATTGATTCAATGTTATTATGGCCTATGCTAGTCTCGAGATTGTAAAAACCTTCGATAATGACTTGGGACTGATGTTGGTAACTACCGATATCGGGAGGAACAGCATGTCGGACGCTCGACTTGTATATATTGTCACGATCCTAAGGGAAGGGGAAATGTTGTGAACGGGAATCGAACCTTCGGCTTGATGCCGAGTTGCCACAAAGTGCACCACATAGCGAGCTACTTACTGATCACAGACTACGTCTGGGCTAGGAGTAATCATGCAAATAGTGATCGATGGAAATCTAGAAGGACCGATTGTGGAGGTGTATAATAACCGCCTACCCATGTAAAACATCCACTAGATTGGCAATGATTGACGACATAAAGGGTACAACGGAGTTGCCACCTTGATCGAGGGGTAAAAGCTGTAAATATTGGAGTCTAGAATGGAGCGACGTCTTACTGATACACTGCGGGGATCGAGAATAACATATCTCGGACGCAAAGCTGTAGAACGGGCGACTGTAAGTTCCGATATCGTGACCCAAAGAATCAAATGTGAAGAACGGTTGAACGGTTGTGATCGAGTAAGATCGACTACTACGTAGAAAGTGAATATTCTGAAACAATGTAGTATTATACACGGACCGAGTACTATATCGAGTAGGACTATACCCAGTTTTGGTACTAGCGCACGGACAAAGACATTTAAATAGTTTCTTTTATTATATTTTGTCGGACTCTCAAGTTTAATAGTTTCTTATTTACAGTAGTATAAATAGGGTTCAGGATTGGCGTAGAAAAGGCAGATTAGTACTGTGGACAACGCGGCTGTGATATAGGTCTCTCTACGGATATAAAGGATCCGGCTTGACCATACCAGTTGTAGTTCCAAGAACGTCTAAACCTTAAAATCGCATTCAAAGTCTGTTACCTTCGGGTTCAGCACCCTATATTGATTGGACATATTGTGTTATTTGACCTTTGATTGACTTGTTTGTTATTTGAACTTTGCCATTGTGATCTTGTTATTTGACCATTTGTTTGATCCATATTGTGTTGCCATTGAATTTGAACCATTGACCCATTGACTGCCTATATTTGAACCCATATCCCCACACTCAAAACTTTGAACTTACACACTACCTATATCGCTACAAAGACCTTGAAGGGTTCTGTCCTTTCAACTCGCATACAAAAACTTGCTAGATCGTATACCTATACAGACTCACGCTTGTGGTGTTTGTTGTTGGTGTTTGTCTAGTCCCACACAGCAGATTACCGTTAACTGCACCGACATTACGAAAGTTGATCGACACATCGACTACTTGATCTCTATCCGAGATGAACTCGAAAATCACGGTAGCGCTGTAACCGACAGCCAATTCAAGAACTCCATTATATCCTCACTTCCCGAATCTCTCTGACCGATCATTACGTCTTTAACCACTGCTAAACCGGGCGACAAACTTACCTCAGATGAACTCATTGCTGGCATTTGTGCCGAAGCCCAGGGACAATCCGCCCAGAAGAAACAGAAGCAGGAAACTGCTAACTACGCGGTAATACGCTAGAAAATCAATACCGTAGATTTTTCGTGATTTATTATTAAATCCTGAATGTCTATAGTATTAGTAATAAGGGAAATAGAGGACTATAGTGAGTCCCGGACTGATAGTCAAGAGGAATAATTGTATTAAGTCAATACATATTAAGTCCAGACTTGTTCCACAAGGAAAATCATATCCAGAGATGATAGAAGTGACTACATGACTATGGTAGATTAATTGATTTATCTAGTTATGAGGGTCTATGCTAAGCATTTCAGCTTGGACCTTGCCAAGTAAAACAGAATGAGTCCTCCAGACCTAGTGGAAGTGGCTGACACCACTGTGGCTACTGTACCGATCCGAAGGAAAGTTCACCCATTGTGACGTGTGACAGGTGTGCACCTTTGTTCAGCAAGTTTGGACCGAGAATTGACCTGTGACATAGTTTGATTCAGGTTCAGTGACAAGTTCAGTGACTGCATGTGACGTTTTGGTTCAATTACGACGTCACAGCCTCAATTCTTTCTTCCAAAAATATTTTCACGTATGTCGGCAAATTTGAAAATCCACAAGCCCATACTTCTTTGGGCTGATGCGAATGCCGAAACACGCAGAACCGCTAAACACACCTTCACCATACCAAAAGGTCTCAAGCAACTTTTGCTGCCCAAACACGACTCATCCATCCCTGAGCTGCTATCCCATCCTTTTCCACCGATAAGTCATCGGGAGCTCAGCATTACCCTTTCTTCCTTCTTCAGTTCTTCTTGCCCTCCCGAATTGAAAGAAGACCAACTAAGTCTCATCCAGCAGACTCCGATCCCTGACCCAAACACGATACAAAAGCTTGAAGATCTTTCTTGCCAATACTGGCTCAACGGATCCCATTCCATTGTCTACGCGCATACCACAAATTCTACTAGATACTACCCTCTATGGATTATCACATATTGGTGTAACGTGCTGAAGATACGGGATGACATCCGACGCCCCTGGCATGCCAGTCGAAAGTGGATAGAGAAGCTACAAAATCAAAACAAACGGCCTCATCTCCGGAACGAAGCAGAAGTTTCTGCATCTCTCCTGCATACATTACCATGGAGAAAGAGACTAGAGAACCCGAACGAGCCCGTGGAGTTATTAACCCGCCTGCTTGGTACTACAAAAGCGAACCTCTCTCTCATTGATGTCATGCTCCAAAATATCCAGCGACACATCTCTGCAGACCCGAAACTTTTTGGTAGATATAGCATTCCACACCCACACTTTGCTGCCCAACTTATCGAAGCTATGAGTGGAAACCTCGAGGCATATCACAAGTCTTCATCATGGGCTTGGATGCGATATATAGCAGTGCAAATCTACGAGGCAGGAAAAACCTTGATCACAGTGGTGCACCTCGGAAACCTTCCTGCAGGACCTGGTAAAAGTGGCATAGAGCATTGGGTTCCGCTTGTCATTGATGGAGCAAATGGCCATATCTTGTATGGAGACTCACTATCATCAGATTCATCGATTCCCCCTCTCTTGGCAAAATCGCTTCAGACATGGATCAGCGAGCATACCAAGCGACGATTTCTAACTGAAAAACTCCCGATCACGCCGCAAAACGATAACTATTCCTGTGGTTTCCTGGCAATCAATGCTCTTGAGGCGTTTGTGTTGCCAAGTGTTGAGCTTGTGCGTACGAATGACGTCGATTATATGCGGCTTCAGACCTTCAACAGAATCATCACACAATGCTTGAATGATGTGAGTTGGAGTTTTGATCCATGTTATGTAGAAACTGACAACGTACCAACAGTATGATGTTCTCGACTCTGGCAGTGACTCCTCAGAGTCAGAAGGCGATGAGTTGGAGATCACAAACCCTGCTCCGTTGATGACATCACCATTCCAATCCACCTTTACCTTCACTTGTCCACATCCCAGTATCGGTCGCCCCAGTGTTACAGTTATCCCTATAGCTACTTCAAAACGGCCAGTGCATCACGAATCTGCCCCCACCCCTGCCTCTAGCCCAACAAAAAAACGAGTAAAAACATTTGATACTGAAAGGGCAGAGAGTGTGCCTCGTTTTGCCCCTGAAGATCTCATATCTGACCCTGAAACAGTTGCTGCGAACGATTCTTCTGAGGGATGTGACAATAGGAAGAGAGAAGCGGGCTTGAGTGATGGAGAAGAAAGCGATGGAGAGGAAAGTAACGGAGAGGAAAGCGACAGCAGAAAGGAAAGTGGTGGCGGAGAGGAAAGTGATGGCGGAGAGGAAAGTGATGGTGGAGAGGAAAGCGATGGCGGAGAAGAAAGCGACGGCAGGCCTGACGACGCATCAAATGATAGCAACACCATAGCCGCTTCAAGTCGTAACTCCACCCCTTCCATAACGAAAGCTGCTCCGCTCAAGGCAGCTAAAATAACTCAATTCTTTGGAACAATAGCCAAAGAAGAGGCTCTAGAGAGGGCCAGGGTCAGCCTCGGGGCAATTACAGCCAAGACCGAAAAGTCGGAGATGAAACAGGCCTGGAAAGCGGAAGAAAAGAAGGAGAAGCAGCGCCGTGAGGCTGCAGAGCGGCAGAGACAATGTCGAGCCAGGAAAAAGGCTGCCCGACAAGCAGAGGCAGTAGACATAGAGAAACAAATCTTGGGGAAACGAGTTAGTACCCTTCTCACTTCAATGAAAATATTGTAATTACTGACAATCCGCTCATCAGAAATTTCCATCAGATGATAATGTAAATCTTGCCGAACTGTCACATCCTCGTCGTAGAATCGATGCCCTATGTGCTGAGAAAAAGGTTAGAAAAGGCGTGAAACAACAGCAGACTGTCAAGAACAAACCTATTCGTATAAACTGGTTTGAACCCTTGATTTGGATTGACATCGAGAGGGCCGCGAAGAAGTCTGGATACTCCTGGCGTCCAGTTGATATCATGAGGGCGGCTCATAGCATCAACTGGGAAAAGTTCAATCAGTTAAGGGAACAGGTCATTGGGTGATGGATTGATGTTGAGGCTAGGGAACGCGGCGAACCTTTCAAATGGCGGGATGATGTACTCAGTAAGGTTAAAGATGGAGCTGCTCCGGGCATATGGAATACTGGTAGAAAGGGAATATTGGTAAGTTTTCGAGACTCACAACATTGAAAAAAACCTCACCCGAAATCAACCAGGCTGATTACAAAGATATGTGCAAGGCTATTGATAGCCAGCTGGTCAGACTGCGTGGCTTGGGTATCCCAGTCAGCATCACAACTGCCAGGGCGATCATGATTGGAATAATTACCAAGACAGCTCCAGAGCTTTTTGACATAGAGCTCGGGGATGGAACAAAGTTTCGGTGCTCAGAAACTTTTGTCCGACGATATCTTCGGAACCACTTGAAGTGGAGTTTGAGAACGGGGACTCGAGCAGCTCAAAAGCTTCCACCCAACTATGAAGAATTGTTGAAAGAGGCATTCCTACGAGAGGCGTTGTTCATCCGCAACTACAATATCCCAGCAGCGCTTCGTGTAAATACCGACCAGACGCAGTCGGTATATGCCCCAAGTACCAAGATGACATGGAACCAGAGTGGGGTGAAGCAGGTTGATATTAGCGGGCATGATGAGAAGCGTGCCTTTACCCTGGTCCCATCGATCTCAGCCAGCGGTGAGGTTCTTCCCATGCAAGCAATATACAAAGGAGGAACGGCACAGTCTTGTCCGAATGCTCAGACGCCTGCCTTCAAGGAAGCAAAACGCTTAGGATTTCTCTTGGAGCCTTCGAAGATGGACACGTACTGGTCTAACATCGATACAATGAAGAACCTTGTGAGCAAGATTATTGCTCCGTATTTTGAACGCACGAAGAAACAGTTGGACCTGTCGGACGCACAGCAGAAGAGTCAGTATTCAATGTGGAAAATTGATTGCTGGAGCGTACACCGATCCGAGGAATTCCTTACCTGGATGAAAGAGAACCATCCCCAGATCATTATCCTCTTCGTTCCTGGTTCATGCACCGGCGTGTTCCAACCACTCGATGTCGGTGTTCAGCGAGTAATGAAGTTGAGCATCAAACGGTCAGCTCATCGGGATCTGGTAGCTGAAGTCGTTACTCTGCTGGATGCAGTTCCAAGCAATGACAAAGGTAGCCGAGGAGGTGATGGCGATGGCGATGGGAATGAGGGAAAGAACGTTGTTGGTGAAGGCAAGGAAATGGAAAGCCCGAGTGTGACAGAACGACCGCTAAAACTTGATCAGTCTGTGCCGACACTACGGAATCGCTCACTGGGTTGGATCGTCAATGCTTACCATGATATCAACAATCCCGACCTCATCAAAAAGGTTTGTGTATACTCATATCTAAGTAATAATTTCTGAAGAACGCTTCTAGGCCTTTGCTTTGTGCAGAGTTGGGACTACCGCCCTGAACCTATCGCAAGAGAGCCTCACATCACCTGAGGCAATGAAAATGCTACGTGAGCTTCCCCAGACAAATCCGAAACTCTTTGCAGAACTCACCCACGGCCACACGTCACCTTACACCTATCAATCTGAGAAAGAAAAGCCGAAGGTACCGAAGAAAGAAAAAAAATCCAAGGCCACAAAGGGAAAGGGGAAGCAAACAGAAGCTACACAGACAGACCGTGGGGTTCATAAAGATGAGAACGAGCCGCCGTTCTCACCCGATTTTGATGACTCTTGCGACGTTCCCATTGATGTCTTAGTGGAACACATTGTGACCGGAGATGAGGTGGAGGGTATGGCTTTCAGGGAAGATGGGTCTGTACTGAGGGAAATTGATGTTATTGCGGAAGCAGAGGAAGACAATGAACCCCCACCTGTAGTGTCTTGGGCACCTGGGAAGCGAGTGGTGAAGAGGCCAAGTGCATGGAAGAGGAAGGATTGGTTATGGTTTGATGGCGACGGCTAGTTAATGACGTGTAAAATTTGCCTCACATGTTCAGAAATGCCCGAAGGGCCCGGAAAAGCCGTTTTTTGACCGAAAATTTCAGTCTGTGATGACCTCCCTGTCACGAAGTTCAGAGGCCAATGTGACAGGTGACATGCCTTGAAAATGACTAGTTCAGAGGGGGGGTGTGACACGTGACTGAACTTTCTTTCGGATCGGTACAGTAATATAAATATGATTATGTCCTGATCCAAAGGGAATAGAATTAACTCCAGACTAAAATTATCTTCGAGTCCAGACTAAAGTCAAGTCTAAAGTCTAAATCTAATTACGAGGCCGACTGAAAGGAGGAATCGTCTTTACACACGACTTTTTACCCCGGTCAGTCACCGATGTGGTCTTGTTTGTCAAGACCTTTATTACCAATCGTGCATTGGAAACTCCGGCTTCTTTCATCCGAGTTCTTCACTGACACTAGTGTCTTCCTCAGTCCAGTGACAGTTGATGCATCGATGAGCCATTATAGGCCTCGTACTTGCCACGCTTGCGGTGGCCCACTTCTCTTCATTAGAATCTAGAGCGATGATCGGTTGCGACGATTGCATGCCTTACAGAAAACAGATCCAGAGAGGCGGAGAGCCGTTTCCAGAAACAAGTTCCACTTATTTGATTTAATTGGAATAAAAATATAAGAGTCCGACAGACTGGTGACTCGCTATGACTAGATTTAGGGGTATGACGACAATGGGCGCATACTACAAATTTATCCGCAGACCCGCCTAGGGCTCCGGTATGACAGAATTTGACAGAGTATGACTCTCAACCAATGAGAGTCCAGATATTAGAAAGTTCGAGTCAGGACTTGTCAATGTAGATGACTCGTCGGCCAGTACACGGAGGCGCGACAATAAATCTAGATTAAAAGAAACAAGTACAGACTTAAAGAAATTAATTTAGAGAGATGAAATAAGTAACAAAGTTTCTATATACGGACTGTGACGCGCACGTAAATTACGAAAGCTTATTTCTATATACCATATATAGTAGGAGGACTGTAGATCTCCTAGATAAAATAGTTTCTTTATTTTTCATTTTACTCTGTACATATAGAAGGACAGTAGATACAACTAAGTACTCCAGTGACTGTAGTACGGTTCTTGCTTGCACTTAGGACAGCTGATTCAGGAGGAGATCTCCAGTATCATAAAGGCATACCTTCGTTGTTTAAAAGCTTGCTTAACCTGAAAGTCGGCTCCGGAAGAGTACGAGATTTGTAGATACACATTTCTCCGCTCAATAGTATAAATTTTGTTGGTGATAACTTTGTGCCTTTTCAGAAGTTAAATTGGTTAACTCTGAACTGTCGGTTGAATCAGTGGTTTCGCCT
>ML180004.1:0-14065 GCA_004369135.1 Dendrothele bispora CBS 962.96 | reverse complement strand
ATGAAAGAAGAAATCTCTAGATTGGAAGCTCGAGGAACTTATTTCCCAGTTGATCCACCAGACGACGCCAACATCCTCACATGCAAATGGGTTTACAGAACCAAGAAAGATGAACATGGAAAAATCACAGGTTATCGCACACGTCTAGTTATCCGAGGTTACAATCAAATCCCCAAAGTCGACTACTTTCCAGACGAAACATTCGCATCCGTTGCCAAACTTCCTTCTATTCGATCTATCCTTAGTATTGCGTCCCAGCATGATATGATCATTCACCAAATGGACGTCAAGTCCGCCTACCTGTATGGTAAACTCGACTCTAATGAAACAATATACATGAAGCCACCCACCGGAGTCGAAGTTAAAGGAGTTAAATCAGGTCAGGTTTTACAGCTTAAACTCGCGCTTTAGGGTTTAAAGCAAGCTGGCAGACGTTGGTATCTCAGATTTTGCGAAATCATGAAACAAGTCGGACTCACCAGATCTGAATTCGACCACGCTGTTTTCTATCGGAAGGAACCTCTCGTAATCATTTTCATTCACGTCGACGACATGACTCTACTCACGAAGAATATTGGAGACATGGAGAAATTGAAGAAGAAGATTAAGGATATTGTTGAAGTTGTAGATTCAGGAGAACTACACTGGATGTTTGTTGAAGTAACGCCAATGCACCACGAATAGGAGTTACGAACTACCGGTAATTAAGTACATATACTTACCGGCTACTTATTGGTTACTTTTATTTACACCTTTTTCTCTTTGTTCCCCTATCGTATATATACACAGTAGTTACTAATAATCACCTCTGTCCTCGATACTACGAGAACAGAGGTGAGCCACTCGTTTTCCATTCTTTATTTTATTAGACTAACGATACCTAGTTTCATATTTACATTTTGTATCTAGGTATTGTGTCTGTCCTCGATACTACGAGAACAGAGTTTCATATTTACATTTTGTATCTAGGTGCGAATTTCAACAATGTTAGGAATCGAAATTCGTCGAAACCCTGCCGCCAAAACTCTGTTTATGTCACAACGTTCCTACATCGACTCGATCTTATCTTGTTACGGTTTCACGGACACTAAACCACTCTCTATCCCTATCAACCCTCACGTTAAACTCTCGAAATCGCAATGTCCTACCACGACTGAAGAAATGGCTATAATGCGGAACAAGCCCTATCGCGAAGCTCTCGGAGCTTTACAATACCTATCCATTGCTACACGTCCCGACATTACTTTCACTGTTTCTCAACTCGCACGATTCTCCCAGAACCCAGGACTCACCCATTGGAACGCTCTCAAGCGTGTCTACGCCTATCTGAAGGGAACGAGGGATCTATGGTTAACTTTTGGAAACGAGAACATTGAACTTATTGGTTACTCCGACGCTGATGGAATGTCTAATGAAGACCGACATGCTATCTCAGGATATGTTTTTATGTTGAACGGAGGAGCTATTTCATGGTCATCGAAACACCAGGAGACAATTTCTTTATCGACCACAGAAGCTGAGTACATCGCACTTACTCATGCAGCAAAGGAAGCTATTTGGATTCGAAACTTCTTATCCGAAATATTTGGTTAAATTGGCTGATCCCGTACTAGTTTATTCAGACAACCAATCTGCCATTGCACTCGCCAATGACAACCGTTTTCACGCACACACCAAACACATCGACATACGCTATCATTTTATTCGCTACGCTATTGAGGAGAGTAAAATCTCGCTCACCTACTGTCCTACCGAGGACATGACTGCTGATATTTTCACGAAGGCTCTACCCTCTGTTAAAGCCAAACACTTTGCTTTGTCACTTGGACTCGCCAAGGTTTGAGGGGGAGTATTGGATATATTTACCTATCACTACTTACACAGGACTCTTACATTAATCGTCACCGTCTCCACTTGCTATATCAACTCACTTGTGCTGTTCTACTACTGCTCTATATTTATCACTGTGCTGTATACACGTAGCCACAGTTGCCACAGCTATCTACACCACTATGTAGTCATACTGATATCACTGCCTCGTCATTGCTGTATGTTTCCTATCTCGTATTGTATTGGACTCAGTAGTATAAGTACTCTCTGTGTCATCAGGAAAATGGTCTCAGGATAATAATCGCTAATTTAGCGTTTAATACCGCTAGTACCGGATAGTGGAGGTATTATTTTGAAAAAAATTGATATTGTCCATGTCGGTTCACAGTGTCAATATAATAGCAGAAGTAATTCATTGATTAGTGAATAGCTGTGGTTCAATAGTAGAATTACTTACTCTTAATTTTGAGCGGTTCCATCTTGAGACGTGTTAACATGTTGGTAGTGTACATACAAATATCACTACCGAAAGTATTATTTCTCAAAAAAGTTGTAACAGTTGAACGTTGAATTGTTCAGCTGTCTTGTTACTTGCGTACTAGTATGCACGGACTTAGAAGAAATTTGGATGCTGCCGACCCGGACCGAGAAATTTGAAACTCCGTTTATTAATAGCTCGGTTAATAGCTCGGTCACACGCGGAACTTCTCTTATGTAGACTACGACGTGGCATCCTTGTTCTCGACTATCCCCCTTCTTGACTATCCCCTCCCCCGTCACTATTGCTCATTGCAGAAGGCCCTCAACTTATCCTCCTCCTCTTCCTCCTCCATGGACTGAGTTAATTGTCCTGGGTCTATCGGCGTGAGTTCTTTTACCTTGTCTTATATTATACTCGGCCTGACCTGCTGATTGGTCTTCGAAGGTTTCACTATAGCAACGCAGCATGCTTCTCCCCCTCGTCACCGTCAGTCAAGCTCTAATGGGTTGAGCTACTGGTCTTGCTCGTATTGTGAGTTCCTTTACTTGTATCGTTTTCTGAGTTGGTTCTAATGAAGGTGTATATAGTACTTTGAAGCCTCCGGACCTGCTGTGAATCATGATGAGACAGACTAAAACCTCGTGAGTTTTTTGACCAATTTTTTACTTCATTTCAAACTGATTCTTATGCCATTAGTCAATTCATCTCTGTTACTCCGACGACACAAAGTCTGATGGAAATGGGATTCTATTGTATTTGGGACTCTTGGGGACTAGAGCAGGCAACGAGAATAATTAGTTAGTTACCGTAACCTTTGTAGTAGTGTAGTCTTTTGAGCAATGTCACTTGTTTTTTTTTCTTCATCTTGCGATTTATCTTAATATCAAGAGTTAGTACTGCAGCTATTATAGAGCAAATGCGCCGGTATTCCTCACTATTATGTACTAATGTTCGTTGATTTTCACAAGGGGACCGGCTAGTATACAGTATTCATCACTATTGTCACTATTACAAGTAATGGCCACATATTACCACTAAAATAGTCGAAATTATCCTGAGACCGATTTCCCGATGGTTGTACCCAGTACTGTAGAGAATCTTATCCTCGCATCTGTTGCTTGACTTGTCTCTCACCACTGCTGCTGCTCATCTGTTGAGCCTTACTGCTGCTATAGAACTGTCGCATTAGTTGCCTAGTTCTGATAGTATCTGTATCTGCTGGTCCAGATACTTCTAGTATCTGGAACCAGTGAGTTTTCCCACGGATAACCAGCCAGTTGACCGGGCAAAACCGGTATCTGTCCTGAGCCTTAAGTGACAGCATTCTTAGTCGAAAATGGAAGAGAGTTGGTTGAAATGATTTTTTTTAAAGAAAATTTACTAAGAAGACTGACAAAGTATTACTGTCAAGACAGATCAAGTAATTGTGTGAAAGGAGGGTTTTCTCATGAGTATGTATGTATAAGATTCTACAAGCTGACAATTGAGGCTGAGAATAAGTGGAAGGAAAGCAAAACAAAAAGTGTGACATGTGATATTTTCCCATCACCGTTGTGGGAGACTTGTGGTACTTCCCAAAGTGTGACTCAGGAATTCCCCTTGGTCTTTTCTTGGGTCTAGTCCATGCATAAAAAGATCCACCTAAGGAGGTGCTCTAGGGGGGTACTTGAAGTGGGAACATGCTGGAACTCCCCCATGAAAACTAGAGAAAATGCCAAGGGAATTTCTTTGGTAACACAAGTAAAAGAATGGAGGAATTCCTTATGGGGTGGAGGAATTTTCATGGAATGGCCACCCAATAGAACGCATTTATGCAAGGAAAGAGCAGACTAAGATGATGGAATAAATAGGGTCCCTGGAGTGAAACCTTGAATGTCTTTCGTATATTGCCTTTTGTTTCAGGTATTCCTTTGTGACCAACAAGGCTAGATACCAGGTTGTCACCCAAGTGTAAGTTGTCAGTTCTGAACTTATGTTTCACACAGAAATGTAGGTGAATACAGACCAATTGAAAAGTAAGAATGAATGTACATCTTTATTATGAGTACTACTTATTTACTTATGGTAAATACAGTTAGTATAGGATAGAATATTCTGGATACTTTGAAAGTGTAGAGTACTTATATAAATTTTTAGAGTACCTAATTCCATCGTTTTTGCCTGTTCCTGTACACTAATGCAGCCACATGCCGTTTTCTTTAGTTCTTGTCTTCTTTCATGTCACATATGCTCAATGTAACCTGTCAGCTTGCTATTTCGGCTATTGGGCCTTCTGCATGTGCTCAAAAGAAGCCAGATATTTTACAGAAAGTTAAGGAAGGTATAAGAATGTTAAAAAATGTAAAGGAAATTTCTTGATGCTTGTTCCTGTGAAAGGCCTCTGTTCCTGAGTTGGAGAGTAGGTTTCAGGTTCAAATCCTGATACTCACAGCTGACACACAACAGTGATTTATACCAGTAAAGCTGAGAGTCATTGTAATCACTATCCAGACTTAGCACTACTAATCAGGAAACATGCCTCACAAAAATGCATTAAGAATGTTTTAGATTCTGTAAAATTTCCCGAAAATTTCACATATCAGTAGGGTTGATATCACATACAAAAAACTGTACACGGTTGAACTGCATGATCTGGAGTGGAGATGAATGTAACAGAAAATTGAAATGTGTGATGGACAATGGAACTGTCAATTGTATGACCATCAGCAGAAAAAAAATCTCATAATTAATCATCATGCCCATTCCAAATGCGAGTCCAATTGGAGCCAGAAGCAAAATCATTCCAATTGACTTGAACAGCTGAGTTTACAGCATTTGGTGGAAAGGTAAGAATCTGTCTTGAATCACTGAATCCATGTCTCAGTGGAGGGGGAATCCAAAGAATGAGGAAAGAATCTGGAATGTTTGAAGAACAAAGCCAGCCATGGCAGTTAATAAAACAGGGGTGACTGCCAGGTGAATGAGCATATGGCATGCAGGAATGCCTACCAATGCAAAGACCAGTCTGAGTGTCCCATATTGTAACAGTGAGAGCAGTAGATCTAGAAGCCACATGCCTGCCATCTGGAGAAAATGCAACCTTGCCTGGGCAGTCCTCAAGAGGCTGGCCAACCTGCTCACCAGTCTGACTGTCCCATATTCTGACAGTGTAATCCAAAGACCCAGAGGCCACATGTCTCCCATCTGGAGAACATGCTACTGATATGACCTCATGTGTGTGGCCCTGGAAAGGCTGGCCAACTTGCTCACCAGTCTGAGTATCCCACATTCTGACAGTGTGATCATTAGATGCAGAGGCCACATGCCTCCCATCTGGAGAGTATGCCACTGATCTGACCCTGTGTGTGTGGCCTTGGAGAGGCTGGCCAATCTGCTTACCAGTCTGAGTGTCCCATATCCTGACAGTGTAATCATTAGATGCAGAGGCCATATGCTTCCCATCTGGAGAATATGCTACTGATGTGATACAGTCTGTGTGGCCCTGGAGAGGCTGTCCAACCTGCTCACCAGTATGAGTGTCCCATATTCTAACAGTGCAATCATCAGACCCAGAGGCCACATGTCTTCCATTTGGGGAATATGTTACTGATGTGATCCAGCATGTATGGCCCTGGAGAGATTTGCCAAACTGCTCACCAGTCTGAATGTCCCATATTCTGACAGTGTGATCTTCAGACCCAGAGACCACATGCCTCCCATTTGGAGAATATGCTACTGCTTTGACTTGATGAGTGTTGCCCTGGAGAGGCTGGTCAGCCCACTCACTAGTCTGAGTGTCCCATATTCTTACAGTGTGATCCCAAGACCCAGAGGCCAAATGCTTCCCATCTGGGGAATATGCTACTGATATGACCCCTTGTGTGTGGCTCTGGAGAGGCTGGCCAACCTGCTCACCAGTCCAAGTGTCCCATATTCTGACAGTGCAATCATGAGATGCAGAGGCCACATGCCTCCCATCTGGGGAATATGCTACTGACACAACCCTGTCTGTGTGACCCTGGAGAGGCTGGCCAACCTGCTCACCAGTCTGAGTGTCCCATATTCTGACAGTGCAATCATAAGAACCAGAGGCCATATGCCTCCCATCTGGAGAATATGCTACTGATGTGACCCAGTGTATTGGGCCCTGGAGAGGCTGACCAGCCTGCTTACCAGTCTGAGTGTCCCATATTCTGATAGTTTTATCACAAGACCCAGAGGCCACATGCCTCCCATCTGGAGAATATGCTACTGAAGTGACCTGATCTGTGTGGCCCTGGAGAGGCTGACCAACCTGCTCACCAGTCTGAATGTTCCATATTCTGATAGTGTGATCAATTGACCCAGAGGCCACATGACTCCCATCTGGAGAATATGCTACTGAGTTGACCGAGACTGGGTGGCCCTGGACAGACTCTCCAACTTGCATACCAGTCTGAGTATCCCATATACTGATAGTGTGATCAAAAAATGCAGAGGCCACATGCCTCCCATCTGGAGAATATGCTACTGATACAATGGGCTTTGCATGGCCCTGGAGAGGCTGGCCAACCTGCTTACCAGTCTGAGTATCCCATATTCTAACAGTACAATCGCTAGACCCAGAGGCCACATACCTCCCATCTGGAGAATATGATAGTGATGTGACAGATTTTGTGTGGCACTGGGGAGGCCAGTCAACCTTTTCACTAGTCTGAGTGTCCCACAATCTGACAGTGCAGTCTCTAGACCCAGAGGCTACATGCCTCCCATCAGGAGAATATACTACTGAGCTGATTGAAGCTGTGTGGCCCTGGAGAAGCTGACCAACCTGCTTATCAGTCTGAGCATCCCATATTCTGATAGTGTGATCATCAGACCCAGAGACCACATAGTTCCCATCTGGAGAATAAGCTACTGAATTGACCCGATCTGTGTGGTCCTGAGGAGGCTGACCAACCCTCCAGTGGTCACCAGTTTTAGTGTCCCACATCCTGACAGTGTGATCTGTAGACCCAGAGACCACATCCCTCCCATTTGGAGAATATGCTACTGAGCTAACTGGGCCTGTGTGTCCACGAAAAACACGACGACACCGCCTAGTATGAGTTCTCCATATTCGAACAGTGTGATCATGGGACCCAGAGGCCAGTTGTCTGCCATCTGGAGAATATGCTACTGAGTAAACAAAGCCCTCATGGCCCACACAAGGCTGGCCAACCTGTTTATCAGTCTGAGTGTCCCATATTCTTATAGTCCAATCAAATGATCCAGAGGCCACATGCCTCCCATCTGGAGAATATGCTACTGAAGTGACCAAGTGTGTGTGGCCCTGGAGAGGTTGGCCAACCTGCTCACCAGTCTGACTGTTCCAGATTCTGACAGTGTGATCGAAAGACCCAGAGGCTACATGACCCCCATCTGGAGAATATGCTACAGAATTGACTGGTCCTGTGTGGCCCTGGAGAGGCTGGCCAACCTGCTCACCAGTCTGAGTGTCCCATATTCTGACAGTGGAATCTGAACACCCATAGGCTGCATGCCTTCCATCTGGAGAATAAGCTACTGATTTGACCAAGAGTTCAAGAGGCTGGACAATGACAACCTGCTCACTAGTCTGAGTGTCCCATAGTCTGACAGTGTTATCCAAAGACCCAGAGGCTACATGCCTCCCATCTGGAGAACATGCTACTGATATGACCCGGTCTGTGTGACCCTGGAGAGTCTGGGTAACCTCCCTATCAGTCCGAGTGTCCCATATTCTGATAGTGCAATCTTCAGACCCAGAGACTACATGCCTACCATCTGGAGAATATGCTACTGATATGACCTTGTCTGTGTGACCTGGGAGATGGCTAACCTGTTTAAATGTCTGAGTGTCCCATATCCTGACAGTGTGATCTATAGACCCAGAGGCCACATATCTCCCATCTGGAGAATATGCTACTGACATGACTGACTCACTGTGACCCTGGAGAGGCGGGCCAACTAAACAACCACCCTGAGCATCCCATATTTTGATAGTGTCATCATCAGACCCAGAGGCAACATGTCTTCCATTTGGGGAATATGCTACTGATTGGACCCAGAAGTGGTAGCCGTTAAAAGCCTCACAAACCTGCTCACCAGTCTGAGTGTCCCATACTCTAACAGTGCCATCACTAGACCCAGAGACCACATGCCTTCCATCTGGAGAATATGCTACTGAAGTGACCTCACCTTTGTGGCCCTGGAGAGGCTGGCCAACCTGTTCACCAGTATGAGTGTCCCATATTCTGATAGTGTGATCATCAGACCCAGAGGCCACATGGCTCCCATCTGGAGAATATGCTACTGATGTGACTAAGTCTGTGTGGCCCTGAAGAGGCTGGCCAACCTGCTCACCAGTCTGAGTATCCCATATTCTGACAGTGTGATCTGAACAACCAGTAGTTATATGTGTTCCATCTGGGGAATATCCTATTCCTTCTACTACAGCTTGTCCTCTAAAGGCCTTGATACAATTCATTTCATATAGTTTTTCAATTTTAAACCTATTCTGTAGATACCTTTGCCCAAGTCCAGCTAACACAGATTGTTTAGCTTCCAGTGGAAGAGCTGATATGTAGAGATGTGGAGTACTCCCTATCATTATTACAGAGAATGAATCCACAAATCTTTGTATATCTTCAGCAACTTTCCTTGCACTATCTATCTGTGTAGTCACCAATTTTATAAGAGCATATTCATTTATGAGTGACTTTGAATTCCATCTTACCTGATTAACATTACTCCAATTCTTTATATTCTTGGTGCCTGACGTTATTGCACCAATCTTTCCCATCACACTCAGGCACTCCATCCAGAATATTACTTTCTTGCTATTTATGAATTTTAGAACACAATCTTTCAGTTTATTGCATTCTTTTGCCTTGGCTACATGGATTGTCCAGTGAAGGCAGCTGTATTGTAGTCCCACTGAAACATTTTTGGTCACTCTCTCCTCAATTGATGGACTGGTGACTTTCTTATTTGTTTTATATGATGTTTCCAAACAGCAAATGTTGAATTTCAGTTTCTTTCCCAGAGTATCCAAACAAGCGTTTGCCAACTGCAAATGTGAACTGCCTTGTTCTACCACCCATTCTCCTGACCTTTCTTGGCTACTAAGAAACTCCCCAAAACTCAAATGGAAGTATAATTTTTCATCCCTATTAAATACTATTGCTTCCAGATTTTTCAATACTTTTTCAATGGTGATTGGTGTCATTCTCCTGGAATTTAGCATTTGTTTCAATACCTCCATTGAAATAGGTTCCACTGCAGCTAGAACAACCCCAATTACTTCCTTAAAGTACCCCACATTTGCCTTACTACCAGAAAAATGCTTTTCAAGAACAACTTTATATAGTTCATCAAGCCCTCTATAAGGGTTATCCCCATGTCGATCAACTCCAGTGTTGATTATCGTCTCTATAGCCTCTACCTCATTCATACTTTCTTTAATGAATTGCAAAGCTACTGTAATCCAGATAAACAGTCCCTCTGCTTTTGCCACTAAATTATTTAAATCATCCATACTACATTTATCTTTAAGAGATCTCTCCACTAGTAGCTTGATATCTGCATTTGCATTATAGTCACTGGCCATGAGATCAAACTTTTTCACCCTCTTTACTATCATATTCAGAGGGCGACTAGTGATTATAATGGCTAGGCTCTGAACTTGACTGCTAAGATGGGTGATACCTTCAATCAATACTTCTTGTTCTGACTCTGTTCCCCATTCATCAAGACCATCAATTATGGCTATGACTTTCCTACTTGGCAGTGGTTGAAAAAGTGATGCATCCAAGAATTGCTCAATCTGTTCATTGAGAGGTAGCCTAGACCCATTCAAAGACTGATTCTTGGTAAACACATTAATCAAAGCCCTTTTGTATCCTGGGTATACTTTAGCCAGCTGATAACACATTGTGGGCACCAACAAAGAAACACTGCTGGTTTCCTGGCCTTTAACACAGTGAAAAGTCAGTGCAAGTGTAGCTTGATTCTGCATGCTGCGGAATCTTTGAGCCAAAGTTACTGCAACAGCACTCTTCCCAGTTCCTGCAATGCCACAAATCCAAGCAAAAGTATTTTGTGTGTTCAGTGCCCAATCACAAACATCCTCCAATAGGTCCAGGCGAGTGCCTTTCAAGCATTTATCAAGTTTCCTTGATGGATTGACAATTGGATCAAGCCTTTCTTTTAAGAATGAATCTTCACTTTCACCTAGTATGTATTTTAAAATAATCATAAATGTTAGTAAAAAATAACACTTACTGTAGGTAAATTGGTAAAGGTCCCTTCCAACAGTGGTAACATTTGTATTTGTAAAAATATTGTTTGAAGAGTCCTGAAAAGCACTGGCTCCAAACTGTTGTATATCTGAAATGCATAATTAGTACATGCCCGATCCTCAAGCCTGTCCACATTTAAAAAGAAATAAATCTGTTGAAATCAGACATTCATATTTTTCCCTCTGAATTTCCAGCAGAAAAAAAGAACAAATCCCAGCAGTGAGGGATCACTTCCAAATGTATCACTGTACCTGGCCCAGTGTACCATCCAGACAGAACAAAACATCACCTACCTGAGCTTACTTGTCCACAGTCACCATCTTCATTCTGATCTGTGATGGTTCTCAGCTGAGTATAATAATGAACAAGTTCAGTTCTTACCTTCTACCGTCTGTTCATTCACATAGCCATAACATTTGCTGGTGACACTTTTTCGAACCCTAGCTCTGAATGACTCTGGAATGTATACACCAACGGGACCTCCTTTTGGCACCCTGGGCTCAGTGCTTGGAGTGTCTAGACTTTCCATGGGATCAAGGCAGGTTTCAGTATTCCTAAGAGAATCAGTCATAGTAAAAATGTAAAGTTTGAAGTATATGAGTGAGCCCGGAATGAAAAGGTTATCCAACTGCACGTGAGGATGCAATAATCCAATATTCCCAAACCTTAATTCAAGTTGTAGAACTTTATTTTTGCCTCATGTCCGTGATCTATCAAAGGGAGTTCATTTAAATCTAGTTGCTCTAGATGCTGTCTGTCATTCAAAATTTTGTAATCACACACCCTATGGTGTGTATACCTGCACAGCTGTTACTACGAGCGCTTATATCGACATCCGAGTCTCAATCATTTTTGGAAGCTTATACTCAAGTAGATAGAGAAGTAAAGCATTTACAGGAAGCAAACGCCATGCGTTGACTATACCGCCCCCCCTCAAGCAGTGCCCAGGTGTATTGGTAAGCGAAAAGAAGACCAACCGCCTGGGAAGGAGGCTGTTAATTGAAGCAACGTGAAATATTGCAAATTTGAAAACCCTCTTGTCGACCATGCCCTGGCCACCTCACATTCGTCGGAAGTCTGGCCGTTTGACAGACACCGAGAACATCGAAAACAAGTTCTATCCTCTCTATGACGATATCCTCAACGAATGCTTTCCAAGGGATCGGTTCTCTATCTGTCCTCAATATGCCACTCCTCTAGCCCAAACCGGAGGCATTGGTGCTATCAATTTCACTATCACATACGTTATCGAGGCATTTGATCTCGACAGTGTCGTCTTCTTTGTCGAGATTAAACCACCCACCCATCTTCCTGTTCAATACGCACGTAAAGAAGCCGACAACCAAATGCGACAACGATTCCTTGAAATCTCTCATTTGGTTCGAGTTCCAAAGTTGTACGGTATCAGCGCGATTGGAAGACGTATCTGCTACTACGCGTACAACAAAGCTACCAGTGTGATTGAACCTCCAGGGACTCACGACAGCTCGGCGTATGTTGTTGACACCGCTCCTATTGAAAGATGGGATTCAGATATCATGGAGGAGGAAGGTCGTGACAGGTTCCTTGAAGTCGTTCGGGAAACCCAAGATATGATTGACGCATTATGGTGAGTTCTCTGTCTCTACAGTGTCACATGTCCCTTATGTCTCTCCTGCAGAACATGTTTATCTCGTGGATCAGTTATTACTGCGTGAAAGGGTCCTAGAATGTTCCTGTCATCCTACACTCCCACTTCTATCTCATCATCTCCCCTCTAGGTGGCATCCATGCAAGTCATTTTGAAAATTCTCGTGCAGATATTGCTTCTATTGGTTTCGTCATTATATTGCTTGCCCTTGTCTTTTGTCAAATCATGAGACCGTATCTGCAACGCGGATATTTGGGCCTCATTTTTCATTTGGAGTAGATAAAGATTTATCTAAGCTCCCACTTTAAATGGACTAAACGAGCCTAAGGCTCAGAGCTGAGCATTAAGCATCTAAACCCCTAAACACTCCAGCAGAAGCCTGTTGAAAAGCCTTGCCCACGTACCCACCAGAATCCTGCCTTCCGTGAGTATACTAACTATTGTTCCAAAGCTCTTCTAGCTCCTGACCGGAGAGAAATACATATACAGGACGTATCAAAGTGAAATCACGCTCTCCGGTGCGCGTGGATTTGTTGTCGGAAGTTTACAAATGTTCCTTGGCACTAAGATCCCAATTGCTGATGTGCCATCGGTGTAGAGCAGTAAGGTCATTGACGCGTCGCGTTGGTCGACAGTCGTGTTCTTGACTCTCATTCCGTTTTTCTTCCCTTCATTGTGCCACGAGCATTCAAATATCCGGGTTGCATCCGCTCTAATGGCATCATACATCCTCGCGAAAATTACTGAACAAAAATCGTCTTTTTCTTTAAGGTAGGTGTCAGTCGCAGCCATCGAGTTCATGCGCACAGATACTCGCTCAACATCGACGGCATGCCGTTGGTTCATCAATAGACCTCATCTGCAACGAAGAATTTCGGCCGTTTTTATTTAGTGAAAAAACAACCTGTTTTTCTTTATGAAGTCGTCCAACTGAATGGTTTTTAATGCATGAGGTAAGTATAAGTTTCTTAGCAATAAATTTGTGGGACCGCGACTTTCGTCAGACTGGAATTTTGATGCGCGGCGCACAGAAAAAATGGAAGCTTGATGGAAGCTGGCGTCGGCGCCGGCTGTGCTGCCCAAATTGGGGATTCATTATGTAATAAGCGCTGGCTTCATAAAGCCCCCGCGCGTACTAGAGCCAAGAGTCAAGTAGCAGACTTCTTGTACCACATCCTATGGGATCGTCATGTATTCGACAGTCTGCCTACGGGAGACTAGTAGCAGTGTCATGGTAACTGACGACTCTTCTTTTCATCAGACCTGGCTCTAATGTTTTTTGAGGTGAGAATAAACGCATCGAATCTTTTTTGACATCATCCTGGTCCAACCATACTAATTAGTAGACCTGTAACTAGATCCTTTAATTGACGAAGTTTGACACGAGCGGAGCTCGGTTATCGAAGTCGAGCTCGTCAAACTTCGAAAAATTGAAGGGCCTAAGTCACAGGCCTAACTAATTCGTAAAATAGTGTAATTTTCTGAGACAGGCATCCTCGAGGAGCTACACCTTCGAGAAACTTAAAGGGGAAAAAGTAAAGTATACTACTAATTGAATACTAGCTGTAGCATCATCGCTTTAACCAGTCGAAAGTGAGTGTTCTTTTGTGGGCACATGTAGTAGACTTTCTACCGGCGCTCACTGCCAACATCAAAAGAAAACGGTATTTCCTTTTAAAAAAGTACTAACTTGTATATATACAGGTCAGACGATACTATGAGTGTACGACTCGCAATTACCCCAAACTCAAAGCGCCAAAACAGCACTGAAACAGCACTAGAACAACATCTCTCTCTGTGTTGTATCCCGTCGTGAAACTTGCCCTCGACATGAACCGCCGTTTT
>ML180003.1:17913-35439 GCA_004369135.1 Dendrothele bispora CBS 962.96 | reverse complement strand
ATAACTAGATAAATCAATTAATCTACCATAGTCATGTAGTCACTTCTATCATCTCTGGATACGATTTTCCTTGTGGAACAAGTCTGGACTTAATATGTATTGACTTAATACAATTATTCCTCTTGACTATCAGTCCGGGACTCACTATAGTCCTCTATTTCCCTTATTACTAATACTATAGACCTTCTGGATTTAATAGTAAATCGCGAAAAATCTACGGTATTGATTTTCTAGCGTATTATCGCTTCAGTGACTGTTCCATTCTTTTTTGCGCTATATCTCTTCAAACATCACTTCGTTCACACCGGCTCAGCCTTTTCTTCATGTCCTCGAGCCATACTTGTCCTAATCAGCGCTATATCTCTTCAAACATCACTTCGTTCACACCGGCTCTGCCTTCAAATACAATGCTGCAAGTCTTACTTGTGGTGGAACTTGCTGAACCGAATACAAGCTCGGACTGTCGGATACTGTCCCCCATGCTTGATAGCAATTACCAAGGGGCTCTTTGAATCAGAATAGTCGATACCACCGTACTACGCCATGTTCTCTTCATTACCCCATCTCAAGTTCAAGGCTGGAACAGCGTGGTCTTTTCTATTGAGCGGTTTTCTATCGAAGGACTGTATGCAGCTTAGGAAGGATGCGAGACATCTTTGATCTGGTGATAGCATCTGGTGATAGCATCTTGTGACGTGTCCTAGGACAGCCACACCTATCCGGACTCTATTACTCATGGTTTTTCAGTGATACTCCGAGTCTTGGACTCGTCGCCATGCCGGTACGTCTATTTCTTTTACCCATGTCTAATTGATTGTTTACCTATCTACCGATCTTGAACACTAGCAGCTGGAACATGCGAAGTCGGAGGTTGGACATCGAGAGAAGAACGTATTCTGAGAGGAATGACCGGTCGGAATCTCATGTATGTCTTATACATATATTTTATCCACATTCTCTTCTCTTGTCACCTCTAAACCTATATTGACAAACAGCAGTGTGAATATTGTAGAAGTCACTTCAGCCTATGATGCCTCTAAGTTCCCAAAATATATACTTGACTCTCTTCTAGTCTTCCCCAGCCCCCTCCTTGTTACTATTTCTGTTATAAACCTAGAGACATATCTGCGTCTATACAACATTCTGACAGTGTACACCACCTTATTTTTGGCTTATTTTTTTCTCAGCCAATATAGCATCTATTGCTGCTGCCAGTTTCATTTATGAGTTCTTCATGATGATGCAGTTTGATGAATCTCCTGAGAGTGACTGTCCAGGTGGAATTTGGACTAATAAGGACATAGAACAGATGGCAAGTAATGAAAGTCCAAGGAGTGAGGGTTGATACAAATCAAGTATAGTAAACGATGTTTATTGCTGAAAACAAATCCACAAGCTCAGAAGTTCAAAGCCTTTTTGTGATGCCATCTGTCAAGGATCTGAGCAGAATCCCTCTTTGAATGATGCATTAGATAATGCAGTCTGTAAAGTTGTTTGCTTTTCTTCAATGGCAGTGGTCAATGAGGAACCATCGAACTTATTCAAGGTCAAATTTTTCATTTTGCACTCGTGTCTTGAGGGTCAAGATGTGAATTCCATCTGTCTGGTAATTAACAAAAACCGATCAGACATCTATCTGGAAGACACAGGGCACATATATTCTTCATTAAAAAGTGTACCTACCTTTTCTTTGCATCTCGGAAGGCCATTCAAGGGAAAGCTCTCTATCAGGGATGTATCATGACACTTCCAGGCTTGTGATAATCATAATCGGCAGAGATTAGAAATCTGTGTCATATTCTATCCTCTACATATGTCAAGGTAGCATAAAATGAATCATTTGTGTCAAAGAGAAAAGTAAATTGGGAGTGTGCATATATGATTTTGTAGTGCAATCTCTCCCCATCTCCAGTTAACCTCTACCTTTCTCTCGTTCCGATGAGTTTGTGACCCTGTTCCTTAACATCCGAGCATTGGAAAGTCATCAGGTAGTTCATCCTCTGTTCCATCCTTTTCTTCACTTGGGGAACTACTCCCTGAATCTCCCCATGGTCTCCAATCAGGTAGCGGATATTGTTCATCCTTGATCACAACATGATAGACACCAGGTTCTATCAATGTCTTCTTTTCTACAGTGGCAGTAATATGCCAGAAATCCTCGGGTGAAGTTCTTACCACGCCATCCTGTCTGCGTTTATATCTTGAGCCCGAAGGGAAGTAAGATTTCCATATGTCGGAAGTGGAAATTTCCCAATGTTCATCATACGATAAAAGGTCGGCATCTATCCAGGGTATGTGACAATTTGATTCAATACGGAGGCCCAGCGCTATAACTCTGGACGATCCATACACAAACACACAATGCAGATCAGGTTGTTCACCACACTTTGAGAATGACCCATGTATTACTCTGCTGTCTTGTCTCCAAGCAAGATTAGACGGGAAAACCGACGGAGGCAACCTGAAGTTGGGATCAAAAGAGTTAATGTCAAGTACAAAATCGAGAGCTGTTGAGCTCATAGTGTCTGGGGAGGTTCTGAATTCGCCAATCTGACTGTAGAGCTGAAATCGGGCATTGGATGAGGGGATGTAATTGATTTCGACGACCCGTTCGCTCAAACAGCCTCCAGTCCAGTCACGTGTGTAAAACAAGAGACCACAGCGTCATCCTCAACAGCTGAGACATCACTGTCTGCAAGACAGATTAAGGGCTCATTTAGGTTGGGACGGGACGTCAGCCCCACTGTCATCCAAGGAATGATGTCACCAAGGGCGGCATCGATCCAGAACGGAAATGTCTTTCCTTTTTTGGTCTGGAGGTTGAGTTCACAACCTGACTGCTGTTGCATAACATAACTCCAGCTGTATGAGCGTGGGTGTGCGTACGGAAGGCCTCGTAGATCTCTGACAAAGACACAGCGGTCAATCTCGTTGGGATAGGTGATCTCGGAATCAAATTTGAACCGGATCGGGAAATTGTAATCGCTTTTTTTGATCTGCTGCCGAAGGACCGTGCTCTCCTTCACCACGACTTCCTCTAAATCTAAATCTGTCACAGATTTGTTGATGTGGGGTAGTTGGAAATGTGGATTCCATTGGATATAGCGCTTTCCCTGTTTTTGGAGGTAGATTCCAATAAAACTGTAACCGGCTGTTTGGCAATGCAGCGAAGCAACAAATATGTCTTTCCCAATACCAGGTACACTGAGTAGAGGAAGATGGATACGAAGACCGTTATTGCCGAATGAAAACGCTGATTGGTTCCCAAGATCCTTAGAGTCGGAAATGCCGATTTCCCCAGAAAACATGAGCTCCGAGGGGGAGCTCGCAAATAGTCCTCTATCCCGATGATAATCATCTGTTGCTACCCAAGCAAAAATACTGTGATCCTCCGAATACTTGATGATCTCTTGCTGCAATCGCATGAACGCTTTTGCTCTTCCTTCCCCGTATATCGGTGGCATGTTTACCCCAAAAAGCCCCATAAGACAGTATGCCATGTCTTCTTCTCGTTTAGTTTCCCTGGATGCAGCCCATGACATTTTCTGCGCGATGCTGTAGCAATCAAGCTCTCCGTTCTCGAAAACCTTGACTGGAATAGAAGTCTTTTCTGAGATAATTTTTTGCATACTGAATCGTGTGCCAACCATCTTCCAAGCCTGATCCAAAAACACCATGAAATGAGGTGCGATAAGCTCTTGAAGCGTCCAACCTCTTGTAAACCATCGACTCTCCTTCAACTTCTTAATATCCGTCACCTCCTTCTCCATTGAAATATCGCTCAAGTATGTAACGCAAACCCGAGCATCTCCGTAGTACTTGTACATCGAGTTGAGCGCCTCGGAAAGCTCCGCGCTACTCGACTTGTCGATACAGCACGTGTCGATCCAGATCCAGTTGAATTTGTATTGTCAAACATATTTGCAGGCATGCCATACCTTGGACCATCCTGCCTTCTTCCATCCTGCCTTCTTCTTAGCCTCCTTGTACTTTTCGCAACCCTGGATGGCCTCAAGAGTTCGACAATCCCGTATGTCTTGAAATGTGACTTCTTCCTTCCCCCAGGTGTGCGAGAGAATAGCATATGTAGGGGTCTCGGTGGCGGTGAGAAATTCTTCGACCTCAAAGGTCTTGGTGTTAAAAAGGCGCATAGTATGTATGGGATGTAGACTCGGAAGCTTAAAATAAAAAGTAAATCATTTGTTTTTTTTTTCAGACCTATGGGGCAGGACGAAGTACCTAGTGGTGGGAACACAAGTTGCAGGTGGGACCTAATAAAGTTGGAAACTAGACAAATAGACATAAAAATTAACCCTTCATGTTTTAATGTTCCAAGGGAGGGGGCAGAAGGGACGTGCTACATACCCAGTGGGAGGAACGGCTTTAGCTGGGATCGAGTACGAATAAGTTGTGAATTCGAAGGCTGGACAAACACCTCAGGCACCCCCCCTAGTAGACCAAGTTAGGCTACTCAAAGCCATACATATATTATACCTAAGAGGTCCCAAATACCAGGCAGGCTGCCCACTCCCAAAATTCTCAAAGACTGCCTAGGCAGCTACCAGATAGTAGTTGGGCAGCACTTTTTCTGGGTTTTTCTCAATGTTGTGGCAGCTGCCTATGCTTGCAGGCAAAGGCAGGAAGTTGCCTGGCAGCCACCAGGAATGTCACACTGTCACAGGGTGTCAGGGGTCCTTTTTCAATATTTTCAATTCCATTACTGTATAATCATCTCATCAGCTCAACATGGTGTTATATTGTATTTACATGCAGCTTTTAGCTGTAGAATATTCACATTATATGGACAACTTTTGTCTTTGACTGTATGTCATATTCATAAACCACCAGGAAACATCAGGAAATGGTATCTCACAATGATTGGCAGAGTCTTCTTATATTTCACATTTTCTGAATGATTATTCCATTGTTTATTTCACTTTCTATTCATGTTGAAACCTCCTTACATTTGATCAACTGTTTCATGAATATGAAACTTTCTGCTAGGTTCTGGAATTATCGGGAGTTTCAGACAAATTCAGAGTACTTGAAAATCAGTTATCAGAGCAGTATAAAAGGTATTGAAATCAGAGAGAAAATCCAGCTACAGTACTCATTGCTAGTCTGTTGGTGCTGAGTTGTAAGTCCTCCACTTTGATTTTTGATTTTGGGCATATTTCTGCTCTGGCAGTCTGTTCACTCTCAGTCGACTTTAATTACAAGATTAAAACTAACAATTAAACAGCTTGCACTAGTGACAACCCCAGCCATTTTCTTAGGTGTTTCAATTGGGTTCAAATTTATGTTCTACCAGCACCATCTTCCTCACTCATCAGTATCACTTACTTTTACTACTTTTTGATCTGTAAAATTACTTGATTGTCATATTAATAAACTTCATTAGCTTATCACCAAAAGGAGACTATTTTAATCCTTGCCCCCAAAAAGCATGAAAGATACATACCACAAAGATCATGTGTGTTGTAGTGAGGAACTAATGTCTAAAACATGATCAATTATCTGGTCCATTGCCAGTGAAATTTTTCATTAACAGATAAGTATTAATTGCAGTAACAAATCAAAAAATGAATCCAATTTCTCAAATGACTCTTGTCTCTTTTTGGATTCGGCCAGACCAGTCTTATTTTCCCAGGTGCCCACTAATGTTCTCCAAGTCTTTGACAACCTTTGTTCCTGGAAAGACATTTAAAGCTGTCCTAACAAACACATTGGTGGCAACCGCTCAAAAAACAGTCAGCCACCATCTTCATCTGTCAGCTGCCCAGGGTTCAGGCGAGAGCTGGGCAGCCACCCAATAATGACAGGCAGCTGCCCGGCTACCAGACTGACTGATGGTAGCTACCTGTGAGCACTGGGCAGCTTCCAGTGTTTCATGCCAGCCTCAGGTAGCTATCTACATCCACATGGCAGCTACCTGGTTCTCAAACATATCTCAGGCAGAAGCCTGAGAACAAATGGCAGCGGACAAGGTATTCTAATCATGACAGGCAGTTGCGTATCCAGGACGGGTAGCTGCCCGGATATCCAGACAGTTTCAGGCAGCTGCCCGGATATACAGGCAGCTTCAGGCAGCTGCCTGTAGGCCGCCGCTCAGCTACGGCTGATAAGTCTCTGCATTTCAGGTAACTCGCCTCGTTAAGCTGCCTACGCTTGTGGATGGATTGAAGTATATCAGTCAACGGATTATTGGTAGCTTACGGACTAAGGCGGCTTTTTGTCAGAAACGTCAACATCATCCGCGAAGCCACAAGTTTCTTCAAAACATCCACATAATGCTGAAGGTTTGCCCAATGTTTAAGCTCTGACGAAGTAAATTAGGCCCAAAAAATTGTATTCAAGATGATGGTTCTTAGTAATAGTACAAATGTAATTGTGTAGTTCGTTGATGCAAGAGAGAACAACCAATGTGCTGTTGAAGAGAATAATAACTATCGAGTAGCGGACTTGACCAAGCACGGTCCAATAACTAACGGTATTTACTGATAACACTGAAACGAGACTTGGACTTACTCAAACCCTACTACTCACTGTCTCTCACCTTTTCTAAGTCGATGTTTCAACTTTTCTCTCGCTGCCAAGACCCAACTGCTATCCCTTTGCTTTTCTTTCCGACCAGGACCGCCTTGAACCTCGTTCCGTTGTCTCTTGTTTTCTCTTTCGTCATCATATTCATCATCCCGCGTCCTTCGCTTGATTTGTTGATGCGATTTGTCGTGCTGAACGCCGGGTGGACTTTTAGGAAGACGTGAAGGACCTGCAATGTTGTCGTGTTGAGCAGAGGCAGGGGAATATGCATTGGTGTTAGCGTCGTCACCCTCCAGGTCTCCCCCTTCCACATCACTACTTTGCAAGTGACGTTGTTGGACATCTGCACCAAGAAAGAGTTGTGACCGAGCGTGAACGTTCGCTTTGGTTTTGATAGGCGACGAGAAAGGGGTTGGCTCTGGATGTCGACGGAACACTCCATTGTCGTTGTCTTCGGCGTCCGATGACGCATGGAAAGGCATCCATGCTGAAACATCGTCTTCGGGAGGAGGAGGACGGTAAGAAGATCGGGAGGAAGGTCGGAAGGAATCTTTGTTCTCATTAGCAATGGTAGGTCTTGATTTAGAGGCTGGCTGTCTTGAGTTGGAGGATGTTCTCGCGTTCGACGTTGCTCTCCGTGTCTTCTGGGGTTTCGGAGCTGGTTTTCTAGAGCGCGTCCCTTCTTCCCTCTCCTCATCATCTCCGTCGCTTTGAATCCGCCAACTGGGCGAGTTCAGAACCGAAAGCAACGTGCGGCCGTCTACACACTTCACCAGTGCGATATCGGCTTGTTCTTCATTCGGAAGGGCTTTTTCCTCTGTAATCAAAAGAGTCCAGGTTAGCTTATGCATAAGTACCAAGACTTCTGCAATACGCACCGTCTGTCCAGGACACGACTTGCAACGCCTTGGAAGATAGCCTCTCTGGTGGCACCAGATTCTCTTCCTTTCTCGCCCACGCCTCCTTCAACCAAATTAACTCCTTGATGCGGGCTTCGGTCAATTGACTGGGACCTCCGTTTTTACGGATAGCATGGCTAACGTCCTTCAGACCGGCGCCTGGTGCTGGTATGTCCTCTGACCAGTTCTCGATGCGAATTTGATTCTTGTAAGCGAAATCGGGGAAAGTCTTCCACGGGAACTTCTTCGGGCATGAGACATCTAGTTCCGCTAAAGAAACACACATTTAATCAAGGGAAATGTTATTTAAACTATAGGAAACTCACTGATATCATGAAGTAGTATCTGTGGTAAAATCACACGTTCACGACCACGATCACGACCAACGTTGGAGGCCGCAATGACTAGTTGCCGTAAGCGATCGTTGACTGTCGTGCTGATTTGAGCCTTGATCCGCTCTCCGTTGAGGAGAATGCGAACGTCATGGAGTTGAAGAGATAACTGGTTGGGATACTTGATCTTCATAGCTTCGAACTCTTTCCCCCAGCCAGTTATCATGCTATGCTTTCCTGATGGATCCACGACATAGCCATAGACCCAAAGACCTCTATTCAGCGTCGCTTGCTTAGCCTAAAAGACGAGTAGTGAGAGAAATGTCTAACTAAATGAACAAAGAAAGGTGTGTACAATGTCACTAACGATCTTTGCTACTGCTCGGACATCAGCTTTGGTCGGTCCCTTGAGCATTTTTGGATGGTTGCTGTAGTGATCCAAGTGCCATGTTCTCAGGTATCCAAATTCTTCTTCAATGCTCTCGGGGTTATTCCAGTCATCACCGAGTTTTTCTTTGCAAAGCTCGACCCATTTTCCACCCAAGAAAGTGCCGGGGTTAGCTATCCAAAGATTCAGTCACTGCATCCCATACTAAGTAAGATAAGACTCACCATCACGAGGAATTTCACCGTTGTTGCCGCTTTCAGCTACCCACCATTTCTCGAACAAGTTGAATAGGTTGGGGTCACGGGAGGTAACAGTAATCTCTCCGGCTTCTCGGTAAACTGCCTGTAGAGAACGCTTGAATTTTTTCGCCACTGCTTCCATTTGCTCCTCATAAGCAGCTCGAATCTTCCAAATTTCGGCTTTCATGGCAGCAGGAAGAGGACCTGTACTAAGCTCGTCATCATCGGAGCCTTCAGGGCCTGAGCCATTGTTGTTGTCGTTGTCGCCTTCGTTGTTGTTCTTGTCGTCGGCGTTGTCGCTGTTGTCTTTGTTCTTGTTGTCGCCGCCATGGTCGTTGTTGTTGTCGCCGTTGTTGTTGTTGTTGTTGTCGTGTTCGACATGAGTATGAGTCTCCATAATGCTTCTTCCCTTGACCGCCTTTCCCTTTCCCTTGTTGTCCTCCTTTTTATGCCGGGGCCTTTTGACAAGAACAGGGCAATCCTCCACCAGGTCCACCCTCTTCTTCCCCTTACTCTTCTTCTTCCTCTCTTTGCCAGTGTCCTTCGCTTTCGTTCTCTTCTTCGTTTCATCTTCTGATTCAAAAGCCTCATGCTCAAATTCGGAAGAAGCACTATCCTGCCGCAAGTCCTCGTCAAACTCAGAAGAATCGCTATTCTCTTGTAAGGTTTCTTCTTCTTCGGTAGGAGATGGAGCGTAGTCGACCGATGCTTTGGAACGCGTGTGACAAGTGCGATTATGGCGGGTGGAATTGGTCGAAGTGGTGTGGATTTGAGTACGAGTAGTGTTAGGCTTGGACAGGAGGACAGGAGGGATGGCACTAACGCCTCCAGACGTTGGCTCGCAGAGGGAATATCATTCTCGTTAATGCGCTGTAACTCAGCGTTACCGCATAGGCCTATATTTTCGTGTTTTGAAGAAAAGAATATATGATTTAGTGATAATAAGTATTTTATCACGTTGACAGAGGACTGAAGTGAGTCCAAACTGTCAGTCAAAGCGGGATTCAGCTATGATCCACAAAGATAGACTATTCTAAGTATCTATGGTGGTCTGTATGACTATCTAGCTACTATAAGTTGGTGTCTAAGTCATTCGTACATTGATCTCTCTATACTGGAGACTCTACCCAAGGCTACGATGCTTCCAAAGTGCTCGTACGCTAAATTATCAAATTATGATGACTCATGGCCGGAATAACGCGTATCCACGGGATCTCAAGGAACGTGTCAAAAGATCAATTGTTATATTAAGAAGGACTCCGAATGCGACGGACAAGCTATTCCGATTAGAGTTTAGCTGTATCCGGACCGGAAAGAACCTAATAAGAACGGGTGCAGTACATGCCGGAGAACGCGTCATGTGATAGTAATTACGATTACGCTATTTCACAAGTACGTGTATAGGGGTCAAATGTGCACAAACCTTCAAGGAGAGGGATCGTATGGATTCCTGAACGCGTATTAAGATGGGAAGTGTTGAAAATCACTTCTGGTATGACTTGTGAAGCAAGAGGAACTGTTCCTTGCTAAATATACACATTTTAGCGTTGGAACATTGAAGCAAGACTCGGCTGATATACTGACGCGTATACGCCGAAAAGACACAACTGGATGACGAGTACATCCGTCTCCGAACGCTAGTAGTTGCTATAGGGCATAGGTGTGCCTGGTATAGCTCCTTACTGCAATATACCAAGATCTGCTAGATTTATTCTGTTTCTTTATTGTCTATTGTCACAACCCTACTCAGTCTCTATGTCTTGTTTCCTTATCTGTAAATATGCGTTACCAGTTTCAGTTTCTTTTTATCTTTTATTGTATATTTTAGCGGACATCGAACTGGGTATCTAGTACTGTACAGTTTATAGCGAAATCGTATAAATACCCACTGTAGTAGTAGTAGTACCCCAGAGTAGTACCAGATACACGACTGCAGATCCAAGTGTCTCTCGGAGCGTACCTAAACGCCGCTTGCCTTGGCCAGTCAATAGTGTTGACAGGAATCTCTAAAATAAAGATTGTATAAAGAAAGATTTTGTTTGAAGTTTTAAAGAAAGAAGTTTACCAGTATCTCAGAACTGTCTACATCCTACACTCGAAGTTTGGCAGTAACTCAGAACTGTCACTATTCCTCGAAGTTTAGCAGTAGCTCAGAACTGTCACCCCAGTATTGCTAAAAGAATTGGACGTGTTATTGGTCAATTTGTGACTTTGAAACCTTGAATCTGTATCTCAGCGGAGATTTGAATCGCACTTTTTACACTATCGCACACACACACACAACACATTAGTACATCCTTTGTACTAAGACTACAAAAGACCCTTTCTAAAGAAGTGTTCTGTCACTCAAAAGCACTCGCATTACACTGTTTTGTGCTTGGTTTTTGGTGTTTTTGGTGTCTTTGTTCATTAGACACTTGATTCACTTACCACCACATTATCGTCCTCAGGCGTGGCTGCTGAAATGGCATCGTGCCACTTGCGAGGAAGGGACGACCCAAGTATATCCTCCAATGAGTCGACCACCTCTGTTAGGCTCATCTCGGAAACAATGTATTGACGGAGGACCTCAAGCACAATTTCCTCCCGGTCGTTTTGGTTGTACGCTGCGAACTCCTCCTCCTCCCCATTTTGGGTGGGGTCAGTGACGCCGGTTACAGCAGCTGGATCTCCTTCAGCGCCACCATCGTGAGAATCCATTGCGATATCGTTGTTTCCAACATCATTGACCCCATCCTTTGCCTCCTCGTCAACAGGAGAGGTAGAAGACATAGACCGAGTGGAAGAATTGAGATTTTTAGGTGCCGCAGCCTCAGAAGAAACCCGAGGACTTGACGAGGGTGAATTGCTGCGGGTCGGATGGAGGGGTGGTAGGATATCCGATGGGGCACGGTCAGAACCAACTGGTTGAGGGGTAGACGTTCGCGATACATGTCCGGAGCGAGCTTGAGGTACGGTTTCGATCACTTTAGTCGGCGATGTTTATTAGTAAAAACCGACGGCGAACTTTATAGAGACTTACCAGGAGCGTCAGGAATGACGTTTGGTGTGGTTTCGAGTCCTTGAACTGAAGCCGATGTAGATGGCGTTAATTGATCTGCAAAGAATGGAAAGTCAACTTCAAACAGGAAAATATGTAAATTCATATGCGCACCTTCAGATTCTATCGTCTTCATTCTCCTAGGTCGTTTCTTTGGGGGTTTGCGAGCTTGTTTGGCAGGAGCCGGAGAGGCACGACTGTTGTTGGTTTTAGAGCGCGTATTGCGAGTAGCTTGAGAGCGGGTCTCAGGCATTTTCTGACTTCCGAAGGGATCCGTTAGTGAGGGGAGTATTAGAAAAGTCTAATGTCTACCGTTCAACATTCAGCACCTTATAATATGTCATTAGCGTTATTGTTTGTCAAGTCCCTTTCCAGAAAAGGCAATTAAACAGCTTACAAGCTCATTTGCGAGTCTTGCCTTTGCGGCACCTGTTAGGATAAACAGTCATTATTTGTTTTTAACAGTACAGTAGCCAAAATGCAATGGCCAAGACATAGCTAACGCGTAGACGTGCGTCGTCTACGCGTCATACGTCTATTGACCATGTCAAGTTATTCATCGCACTCAATCTACTCAACGGCACATTTGCGACTCATAGCGAGATTTTTATTGTTCATTCCGATAGTATATATCTAACTACGAACTACATTCCAAGGGATAGACTCACGTTTGGGATATGACTTGGTGACAGCGGCGACCACATGAGGGAACGAAAGAGAGAGAAGGGACGTGACCAAGTGTTCACGCACGAGACTAGAAGCCCACCGGCAGGCCATCATTTTGCCAAAGAACGTTCTGGACCGGGTCAGGTGCACCCGGTCCAGAACGTTCTTTGGCAAAATGATGGCCTGCTGGTGGGCTTCTAGTCTCGTGCTCCGACCTCGTGAGAATCCCTCCCTCCTTTCCATCTACTTCCATTTCCCCTCACATTCCGTACGAGGTACGTCTTACTATCTCGCTTTACCGCTTTCCCTTTGTATCTTTCCCTCTCTCTGTCCCTTCTGTTCCCTTCTTCTATCCCGACTATCCCGATTATCCTAATTCATCTCCCTATCTCGCCTCGTAATTACATTTCTAACGAATAGCGGAATGTAGAAACTTGGTTTGACGAAGACGACCCCGACGCTCTTTTGGACACGATAGAAGCTTATACCGAATACTTGAAGGAACGCTATGCCAATCAACAACAAACCACACCAGGACCCGTTTCCTCCCTTTCCTCTGATATGGAGGAGACGCCTGACTTCATGAGACGTGCATTATTTCTAGAAGATAGGACTCAAAGGTTCTGGAGAGTAAAATGCAGGGTACGTGGGCTATACTTTGTGACGGCGGTATCCATCTCAACTGACCAACTTCTAGCCTGGACAGGAATCCGCTATCGTTTTTGACATTATGCAGAACAACCTCCCGTCTGGAAATCATCTCATACAATCTTTTGATACAACTTCCGCGGCTCAAATGGCTATCGACTATATACATGCTTTTGCTTGTGATCCCAACGGCACAATTGGTGAAGCTGTTGACCAGCTCAAAATCCTTTTGAAACTAGACCCGTTGCCTCCAGCCTGGATAAACGCCATTGATCTTACGGTTCTAGACCCTCTCGAGCAGGCCGAAACTCCGCTGGCTGGCCTTGAACGATTTGAAGTAGTCGTTCCATCGCTGTTGTCGTCTATAACAATATCCAAAGCGTCTAGCCAGTCAGAACTACAGGAATCCGTGCCCAGAGGTTCTCGTATGTTTTCCGCCTTTTCGGCTCCAGACGTTGCGGGTTTTGTCTACCTGGAAGCCGTTTTAGGCAAAGCACCTCAAAACATGCCCTTAATCGATTTCCTGCGTCTGCATCCCTTCATTATCAAGTCGACTACTCCCCGTTGTCACCCAGGCATACAGAATCACAAACCACGGGTGTGGTTGGAGCCTGTGCGTTCGGAAGAGATCCCAGAGCTGCTCAGCACAAAACCACCACCATCCATTGAGCCCTTTACCTGGGTTAGAGTCAATAACGGTCTCTATAAAGATGATGTAGGCCTAGTTGTCCGGCGTGAGTTGTGTAGCGGTCTCCGTAGGCTTGTCGTCCTGCTAGTGCCTCGCTTTCCACACCTCCCTCGTAGTGACTCAGAGCCCACAACCCCAATAGGTACCAAGCACAAGCGAGTGTGTGATAGACATCTGCAATCCCTTTTCGATTCCGACCTACATCCAAATGCAAAGCACATTATCGACGACAACCATCTTCAAATTGGCAAGAACGAATACCATTTCGACCTTTTGGTTGCTTATCTACCTTACAAGTCCGTTACTCGGAACCAAGTATATATGGACAATACAACTCGTTGGCACTTCCGAGCTAGTAAACATCTGGACCTTCGTCATGTCCATCTTCCTGCTTGTATCCTCTATTTTTGACTGATAATAGGACACGGAGATGCAAGCCGACATTGAGATAGCAGTAGCTTGGACGTTGTGTCTAGGATGTACAAAACGAGTCCCCCCTTGTATACCTGAAATAAGACTAAAAAATGGCGTTGGGATGAGTGCACGCGGTAACACAAAAGTTCCTTACAGTAATCAAAAGCTTAAATCCTAGTTTTACTTAACTTCGCGGATTACTCCAGTCGATATTGTTAGTATTTCAATGCGCCCATAGTGTATTTGCAAGTGCCTTTATTCTCGTTCCTCCAAACACATGCGATTCTATTCAAATCTCACATCCGACCTAGAAAGCTCCGTCTGTATATCAACAGATCCTATCACAGCAAATTGCATATATACTGGATTTGATATGAAGTCCAGTAGTAATATTGCCTCAGGTTTTGGACTTAGTATTTGGGTCCCCTCCAGAAAACATCTTGTCAAGTTTCAGCGTATGATCATCGAGTGTATACCAGGATAAATTACGGACCAGAGTCTCGCATCTGCTAGTATGTCTACTATTTCTACCTCTATTACCCATCAGTAGCTATGTCTAATCAAACGTTTTATCTATCCATTTATCCTGAACACTAACAGCTGGAGCACCCAAAGTCGGAGGAAGTTGGACAAGAAGTGTCTGAGGCAACAACTCAACGGTGTTCTACAACGAAAGAGGTGAAATGTATTCTGACTGACTGAGTTGGAGTCGCAAACTCGGAGCTCGTAACTGGCTACAAGCCACCACTAAACTATATTAGGTCTTCAACTAAGTTGATTCTAAGGAATTGCTTCAGCATAAGCAGCATGCTCGCATGTGATCAAAAGAAAATATTTTATTGGATTTATATGTCAGATAGCCATTCCCAACATAGAAGATGTCAAGGAGAGCAATAAGAAAGGGAATGGATGGACACTGAATCTTCGCATTTGGGCATATCCCTTACAAAAAGGCCTCGAGAGTGATGATACCCTCTAGCAGCACAGGCCAGCTAACGCGTACATGGTTAACCAAGTACTTGTAAATCACACGACAGGGAACTCACTGATGCAGCAACGTCCAGTGCAACAACCTGCAGCGCCATTGTCACAGAAGGCACCTATTAGAATTTTCAGTCAAGTTACGAACAATAATTTTAGGGCCATAACACTGTACCCACCTTGTGGTGTGCATTGCCGCTTCTGTACTAGCCCAGCCTCAGCTTCGAGTGGAGTCACAACCGGTGAAGCTACGGCAAAGCTAATGAAGGCAGCTAAGGAGAGGGCAACAGTGATGATGAAGCGCATTGGGGAGGTCTTAATTTTGGGTGGTAATGATAGCAAGTGCAATGGCGTATCTTTTATATTATTTTATTCAATTGTAAAAACAAAGAGGGAAGGAATTTTCTCTATGCTACTCCGCAGGCTTCTGAAATTGCTAATCAGGCAGTCAAAAATTTGACGCCATTGGAATACCTAGACATTGAATTGTAGTTACCGCCGTGCATCGCGAGTGACCTAGACAATTCGTAAAAACACCTAGCCTGGAGCTCACCGCTTTCAAAATCAGTGCGGACCTCGGCTCCATCAAGCTATAGCCGCACACCTGAGTGGTTGTTGCCCCTGGCTTTTAGATTTACAGGATGTTTGCATTTGAGATCGGAATGCGTTTGCAAAAATTTTCCGCTGATCCGACTTGGTATGCCATGGATATGCCCACAGAAATTGGAATCTGAAGCAAAAATGAACCGCGGAAACTTGCCCTGTAATTTTAGTATCCGCGCGGAACTTTGTGTCATTTTTTTGATCCACACAAGCATATGGATTTTATGTTGCACCTCGCTTAGTCGCCGCTACCTTTGTATAACGGTCTGAGAGGACGCAAATCTTTACGGTAATCTGCTGTGTGTGACTAGACAAACACCAAAAACAAACACCACAAAAGTGAGTCTGTATAGGTATACGATCTAGCAAGTTTTGTATGCGAGTTGAAAGGACAGAACCCTTCAAGGTCTTTGTAGCGATATAGGTAGTGTGTAAGTTCAAAGTTCGAGTGTGGGGATGTGGGTTCAGATATAGGCAGTCAATGGGTCAATGGTTCAAGTTCAATGGCAACACAATATGGATCAAACAAATGGTCAGATAACAAGATCACAATGGCAAAGTTCAAATAACAAACAAGTCAATCAAATGTCAAATAACACAATATGTCCAATCAATATAGGGTGCTGAACCCGAAGGTAACAGACTTTGAATGCGATTTTAAGGTTTAGATGTTCTTGGAACTACAACTGGTCTGATCAAGCAGGATACTTATATCCCCGGGAATGACCAAAATCACAGCCGCGTTGTCCACAGTACTAATCTGCCTTTTCTACGCCAATCCTGAACCCTATTTATACTACTGTTATCAGAACTAGGCAACTAATGCAACAGTTCTATAGCAGCAATAAGGCTCAACAGATGAGCAGCAGTGGTGAGAGACAAGTCAAGCAACAGATGCGAGGATAAGATTCTCTACTGTACTAGGTACAACACAGAGAGTACTTATACTACTGAGTCCAATATAATACGAGATAGGAAACATACAGCAATGACGAGGCAGTGATATCAGTATGACTACATAGTGGTGTAGATAGCTGTGGCAACTGTGGCTACGTGTATACAGCACAGTGATAAATATAGAGCTGTAGTAGAACAGCACAAGTGAGTCGATATGGCAAGTGGAGACGGTGACGATTAATGCAATAGTCCTGTGTAAGTAGTGATAGTAAATATATCCAATACTCCCCCTCAAACCTTGGCGAGTCCAAGTGACGAAGCAAAGTGTTTGGCTTTAACAGAGGGTAGAGCCTTCGTGAAAATATCAGCGGTCATGTCCTCGGTAGGACAGTAGGTGAGCGAGATTTTACTCTCCTCGATGGCGTAGCGAATAAAATGATAGCGTATGTCGATGTGTTTGGTTCGTGCGTGAAAACGGTTGTCTTTGGCGAGTGCGATGGCGGATTGATTGTCGGAATAAACTAGTACGGGATCAGCCATTTTACCAAATATTTCGGATAAGAAGTTTCGAATCCAAATAGCTTCCTTTGCGGCATGAGTAAGTGCGATGTACTCAGCTTCTGTGGTCGATAAAGAAATTGTCTCCTGGCGTTTCGATGACCTTGAAATAGCTCCTCCGTTCAACATAAAAACATATCCTGAGATAGCATGTCGGTCTTCGTTAGACATTCCATCAGTGTCGGAGTAACCAATGAGTTCGATGTTTCTCATTTCCAAATGTTAACCATAGGTCCCTTGTTCCCTTCAGATAGGCGTAGACACGCTTGAGAGCGTTCCAATGAGTGAGTCCTGGGTTCTGGGAGAATCGTGCAAGTTGAGAAACAGCGAAAGTAATGTCGGGACGAGTAGCAATGGATAGGTACTGTAAAGCTCCAAGAGCTTCGCGATAGGGCTTGTTCCGCATTATTGCCATTTCTTCAGTCGTGGTAGGACATTGCGATTTCGAGAGTTTAACGTGAGGGTCAATAGGGATAGAAAGTGGTTTGGTGTCCGTGAAACCGTAACGAGATAAGATTGAGTCGATGTAGGAACGTTGTGACATAAACAAAGTTTTGGCGGCGGGGTTTCGACGAATTCGATTCCTAACATCCAGTGTAGTTCTCCTGAATCTACAACTTCAACAATATC
>ML180002.1:12272-29219 GCA_004369135.1 Dendrothele bispora CBS 962.96 | reverse complement strand
GAGCTTTGAAAGAGGTGCCTAGCCGGATAGTGCCCGGAACAATTCTCATCTTCTTGCACTCCGATAATAACTTGGCTAGCATTCTTTTTTTGGGCGGTCACCGTGGGCTGTAACATGTACTTTCTGTTTGAAGGGATAGTCGACGTCGATAACAGAGTCCGAGAGCGCGGGTTTTCCCGATGTGCGTGACCTGCTCACTCACGTGGAAACATTCGCGTATACACTGTACTGTATATACTATACTAGCGTAATACTTAGTCAAGTTAACTTTCAACTAAGGCTATCGTCTCCCTTTGCTTTATCCTTCATTAAATAGCGATTCTGGCTCAAAGATCCCCATTACAGCCACTCTAGCTTGTAGATACTATCCAATCTGAGGGAAAGACTGTAGAAAAGACGCCCAGAACCATATTGATCATCAACCGCCTTACATTAAAATCTATCAACATTTCATCAGAGTCATCGTCTAGTGGATCAGTACTCAATATTCAGTATGGTAGCTTAGTGACCCTGTTGAAAAGAAGCTCAAGAGATCGCAGTCAATATATCTACTCGCTATAGCGTATGCACTGCCCTACGTCGTGTGAATGGCGGTTTTCTTTGGCTTCACGATATTCTGTTCAAGACTCAGAGTGATGTTGAACGTTTTTCCTTTCTGCCCCTCTTCCTCAGTCCCTAATGCCTTTAATCATCTGTGTTTAAGGATAAGGCCACAAGAACATTAATATTCACTTTCTACGACTTGACTACTATATCTAGGTGAGAATTATTGTCTATGAAGCTATCGTTCACAGCTCGAACCAAACAGTGACACTGAGCCATTAGCTAATACTCAAAAGAACTATGACGATATAAGAAATCGATACAAAGGGTACGTGGAACACGAACGAATTCGCTCACTATACCCAAGAAATTTCCGATGGTACAGGAAGTGTAAGAATTCGGAGGTCTTCGGCTTTCCTCAAAAAATGTGGCAAGTATGTTATATCGGTAGGTTCCGAGATGGGATAGTAGTTGCTAACTTGAAACACGAGAACACATGCACGAAGAATTCATGTTTCGACATCATCAACAGCATTTCGCACCTAATCTGGAACAAAGTTCGTGGATATGAATATCAGGGAACGCGACCTTGTCGCAGGCCAAAGTGTGGAGCTAATTGGCTACATTTGCTAATGCTTACTAGATTATATCTGCAACGCAGATTTTTGGTCGTTGTTTTTCATTAGACCTAAGCTGCAACGAGAATTTTGAAGGCCCCACTGAGAAAAATGAAAATGGAGCTAAAGAAAAATGAGAATGGGGCTAAAGAAAAACGATGTGACAGCCGGCATGAGAAATGCTTTAGGAAGCTGTAATGTAGGCCGCCATAGGTGTTTGTTGGGGAGCAGCACATCTTATAAGTATTTGACGCATTAGAAGTCTACAACGCAACGCGAAGTCCTCTATCAGGATTATTTCATGATGTCATAGGGTGTTGAAAACAAGGGTACAGTAGTACTACTGACTAGGGGGGTGTGACAAGGATTGCGTCACTTTGCTTCTCTCCGGCTCCTCTGAAGATTTTTCAGGTGGGGTCTAGAGAAATCTGAACCGTTTCTAACTAAATAAAAATGCTCAAAATTCTCGTTGCAGATTAGGTCTATTGAGGAACGATATAGATAAATAGGCCCCAACCGAAAATCTTTAAGTAGGACTGGGTGGTTGATCAAACGCCATGAATTTTTCATTCACCCATTTCCGTTTTCCCGTAGCTCCATTATTCTTTGACATTCTGGAACTAACGTTCACTTCTATCTGTCAAACAAGACCATGACATCTTTTGGTGGATTCACGTCTCAGCAACTTCGAGTTCGACTGAGTCTACCCATTCTCATTCCTACCGCAATTATAGCATCTCTTTTGTGTTATATTGCATTTAATCTCATTCATCGACATATTCTTGGTCAACGTACCAATCGCTTGCCATATCCTCCTGGACCTCCCTCTCCGAGCCTGTTGCTGGGACATTATGGAAAGGTACCGATGAAGAAGCCATGGTTTGATTACATGGAGATGGGGAAGACATATGGTATGTCTAGGTCACTCGTTTGGACTAATGGAGACCTGGCTGATTAAATGCTACAACTCCTTGATTTTCAGGCGAGTTGATATACTTCAGGAGTCTCTGGCAAAACATAATCGTCATCAATTCTGCCGAAGCCACCTATGAAATCATGGAAAAGCAAGCACGGATTACATCTGATCGACCGTTTGGGAATGCTTTGGATAGATTGTGAGTTTGGCTACATCTATAACACACCAGCAAACCTAACAACGCTTTTCTGCAACAGCACAAATTGGGATAAGAACACTGGTGAGTATTTGACGAGTCATGGCACTAGCTATCAAAATAGCTTGCTAGTACCTTCTACTTCATTTCTCTTTCAAGAATTGCTTTTTCGATTCTTAATGAAGACGTTAAACTTACTCGCTTGTCGTGTTACACGTCATCGTATAGCCCTTACAGCGTAATCTGAAGTGTGGAGACTTGCGAGAAGAACATTCCACCAAAATTTCAGATCTGAAGCTGTAGTCAGATTTCATCCAGTTCAGACTGAAAAAATTCACAAGTTTCTTGAATCCTTGATCGAGTTATCAGAGTCATCATGTTCCGATAAACAAAGTCACAGTGATGAGCTAGTGAATTATATATCGACGTACGTGTCATTTTACAAATTAATAACCAAGACTCATATGAACACCTCTTAATCCTCTAGCCTATCTCAAGGAATAATGATCAAATCAATCTACGGCATCGAAATCCAGTCGGCCACAAACGAAGCCCTTCCCAAAGCCGCTAGGGAGTTCGCTGACCTTGTAGAGCAATCGTTACTTCCTGGTGGATCAACTTATCGATCCATACCTTTGTACATTTATGGGCTTGGTTAGTTCCAAGCGTGTTGTCTAAGTTTGCAAGAGTCCAGAAGAATACAAAGGAGACATGGGATATTGTGAGGGAGGAACCATTTAAAGAGGCTATGAAGGCTTGGGTGAGTTGTTTGCTTCATTTTGTGTTTAAGCGCTGCTCTGACTTTTCGTTTCCTTTGACATGTGGGTTATATGATACTTTGTAGAAATCAGGAAATCGTTCTTCTTTGGTCGGAGAGTTGATATCGCAAAATGATGCTCATGGAGGATCAGTGGAAGAGGTGGATGGGATCAAAAGTATGGGATCGACTGCAATAGCTGGTAAGTTGCTGCTAAAGACACATTTAAAATTCATTCTCAAAAGTCTTATAATTAATACCCACTAATTTTACTCACTCATACCTCTGTGTCTGTTCAAAATCAACCAAAAAAGCTGCAGCTGATACTGTGAGTCACAGTCTCCAAGTGCTTTTAACTTTCTCACTCCTTTCCCTTCCTCTTCTCCATCCCTCTTGTTCTACCAGACTGCATCAACAACGGCCACATTCTTTCTTGCTCTCACACTTTATCCAGAAGTACAATCCAAGGCTCAAGAAGAACTGGACAGAGTACTTGGTTCAGGGAGAGTTCCAAACTTCAAGGATAGAAAACATCTTCCATATGTAGAAGCAATTTATAGGGAAGTCATGAGATGGCATCCAGCAATTCCCTTTGGTTAGTACTGAGTTTTTCTTCTTCTCTGATACTATCAAGATATTTGTTCATGACCAAACGAACATCGTTTTCTGAACTCATACATATCATTTCTGATACTCATATGTAAATTCTAATAGGGTTTCCTCATAAGTCAACTGAGGACATGACTTATAAAGGATACTTTATACCAAAAGGGACTGTCTTGCATGCTAATATATGGTAAGTCACATCCTCTACTGCATGGTAAGGTGGTGGAAATTGGGAACTGTATCTGTGACCGTTACAAATGGACCTGAATGCGGTTATATTTAGGGCAATAACCCACAACCCTGATCAGTATACCAGTCCAGAGAAGTTTATTCCAGAGAGGTATCTCAACAAAGATGGAAGTTTCAATGAAACACATATGAACATTAACACGATTGATGCTTATGGTTATGGGAGGAGGTACGTATTAGCTGTTTTTTAGCTATCTCAATTGTTCAACTTACTTTTATTCTCCGTATGCTACTGCTACAACAATGGAACAAATAAATTTTGGAAAATGGAAATGAAGGGTTTGTGTTGGAAGACATGTAGCTGATGCCACTCTCTGGCTCACAATGGCTTCTGTTTTGGCTACAATGAATGTTTCAAGAGTCTGCGGAGGTGAATCTGATTCGGAAGTCTGGGATGTAGAGAAATATTATACGGATTCTTCATTGTGGTAAGTAAATAGTTTTGTTTTACATGATTTAGGCTGATGCTATTTATTCGATGTTTATTTTGTCTTCTTGCTTTCTTACCCAAGTCATCCTCATATGATCCCGGGGTGCAAAGTCGAGCCTAGGTTCTCAAAGAATGACCTAGAAATGATGTTGGACCAGGGGAGGAACGAATATTGAGTGGACTCTCCTCAAATATAGCCTTGATTCTAGGCAAAAGTTTTGTAAACTGCGAACTACAGATGTAAATGTATTCAAATTGATTTTTTGATGAACGTAATGATAGTTCTTAAGGTCAAAACATGGGACTTCCTGTCATAATAACTTGTAACTCTCTTTCTTGTAGTCAAAAGGAACGTCGGCTCCGTGACTAAGATAGTTCGATGACAAGTGTATGTTCATAAATAAACCAAGTCCGAAGGGTATATAGAATTGCCTTGTCTATCACCAGATGACACTTCGTCTCTTAAAGCGAGGCTGCTCAAATTTGAACCCAGAAGAGTACCACTTCTTCCTCGAATCTTTATGTTCTTTCTGAATCCCAAGCTGTCCATCTAAAGATTCAGGTTTACAGTTGCGTCGTCGGTATTTTGGTACAAGAAACCCAACAGCAGCTTTCCACCACTTTGGAGAGTTTGTACTAAGATATCGGTTCGCTCGAGGATGGATGTAGTCTTCGTGTTCGTCATACTCATCCATTGTATGCACGTGGATGTATAAATCTGTGAGTTAGTGCTTCAACGATTTCATCCTGCCTTAAAACCGGGGATGGGACCTCACTAGTATCGGATTGAGCTGCAGCGGCTAATGGCATCTCAGGGTCAAACACAGTATCTGGAGGAGCATCTAGAAGAATGTGGATATCAGTCCTTGTAATGTCACAATAAACTTGACCCATGTCCTAACTATTCTTTTCTGAAGTTTTAGCATGATTAGATTAGGAAGAATCCACGAGATTATTAGGCTTACTGTCATCTTTACTGAACACTTCGGCGATGGGATATCCATGTGCTCGTGCGTAATTGGTGGTGCGTGGATCGAATCCTTCCAACTCTTGGACACGCCGAGCAGCATCATAGTAGAATTCAGTCCAAGACCCACGATGCTGCATTGATATGCGTGGCTCTAACGATGGAATGTTGTAAAACTTTTCTGCTGTGTCTCTTCGCAGACGCCTCTTTCCTGTTGGGTGAAAAGACCAATAATAAATACCTTGGCGTTGCCATTCGGATAACATCTCTGATAGGGATTCACGTAAATCCACAGGAGCCACGAAAAGGTAAAGTGGTCGTGATAGTGGAGGAATGCTGTGCAGGATTGGATTCTCCAGTTTGAGCTCAACAGCATCAAATAGGTGCACTATGAAGCAATCATTGAGGAGAGATACCTGGTAATGTGCAATACCACTTACAATTCGACTCTGTAGACAGTTGCAAATGGTGGTGTTGAGCTAAATAGGCAGCTCGAAGAAACCTTTCTTGATCTTCACCAAGCTTTACATCTTGGCAAATTCTAAAGTCAGAACAAAATTGTGGCGTCTCGAACTTGAACCTGTAGCAGAAATTTCACATTGTATCCAAACTAGAGTTAAATTAAGTTTAATTCCAAACTAACATACCTTGTCCATCCATTTTGAAGGAGTGTTCTTTCGATCATTCCTTTATTTACATACCAATGAGAAATTGTGAGCTTGGGTACCACAGGTATATGGGCCACAATGTTCCGGTAATCAAATATGGCCCCAATCTCAAGTGGATGGGATAGACGATTAATTTCCGTGAGAGACAGATTGCTGTAGGAAGTTCCCCAGTACTGCATGTACTGAGCCGATAATCCGAGGAACCCTTCTTTGAAACCTTGCATCTTCAGCAACCCCTCGTAATGTCTTAAGAGAACAGTCTCATTGAAATAATTGTCGGCCGATAGTGGATGGATTTCAAGTTGGAGGTTGTAGAAGCAAAGAAAGGAAAGCTGAAAAGTTATTTCTTTGTCCAATGCTCGAGAAGAGGGACCGTAAACAATTCCTCCTGTTTTCGGATTTAACCAGCAATTTCTGCGCTGAAAAGCAAACATTCAATATTCAAATTCAATCCTCAATGTCTGAGGACGTACTAATCGATAATGTGAATATTTCCGAAGCTTCAGCACTGCCTGCTGAACCGATATCCAGTCCAAGATCTATTAAATCAATATAACAAGTGAAGTCAGTAGTAGTTAAGCACGATGCATACCACACGGAAATGCAGGGCAGATCTTGCTAGGGGTGAGTACTTTCTGGACTCAAGCATGATGTAGTGTAGAGGAATTAGGTCTATTTCAGGCACTGAGATGGGGAAAACTGTATTTATTTGAAAATTCCCACCTTCATGGAAGAGAAGACTGGGCAACGGAAAGAGGTTGATACCAAACAGCTGTGCAATCATAGGATGACTGATATAAACTTGTGTCAATAATGTTCCACCGTGAAGTGTATTACAGAAATCGCACTGAATATGTGAGTATTGAAGGAAATCTTTTCTCCAAATCTGGAATCAGGTTTAATCGTCTCTGGTCAATGAACAGAAAATGAACTGGGTAACAATATACCTCCTTTGCATCTTGCCCGCCATATAAGACTTGCATAAAGCTCGAGCCACAGCCAGGTCCATATATACTGACCCTTGAAATTTCTCGATCGCCTTGCAAATTCTCTGCAGGATCCAAGTGGGTATTGGTTTTGGTAACGACGCGGATCAATCGAATGTCTCCCCGCGGGATAACACGGTACTACAGGAAAATGATCAAAGCAGTCTTGAGTATCGGGCCAGGGAATAGTAGGTGCGCAACTTACATTATCCAAAGATGCGTCACTTATAACTTCTCGGAGATCCATCACGTTCTTTGGCTCCTTCTGCAACAGAGACCTGACATCCCTGACATCCAGTTGTAATTCCCGTAGGGTTTCTTCAGTGCTTAGTGAATAGTGGTTTATGTTTTGCACGAGATTTCCGTTCACTGCGTTTATTGTGCTCCTATCCATTCTGAAATGGTGCGCGCGACTGAAGAATTCGTTGTGGGACATGGCTATGGTCACAAGAAGAATTCAAGCACGCTGGTAACAGAGCCTTGGATTATATATCCCGACTGTGTGAAATCATGATGTACAGCAAATTGCAAAACAATAGGCAGTCCCAGAGATTACTCCGCTCAAACAATCCACATGGCGGCTATGCTCATGAGTCATGATTGATGCCTCCTCCCATCAGTTGCGATTGAGGATTGGAATGCAATAAGATATTGCAAATAAGCTTACAGATTTTCAAATCCACCTGAATGGAGTAGTTTTTATGCCTGTCCATCATTTTGCAACTTGCTGTAAATGACTGGGGGGTATGGCCGCAAGCGGCGAGGGCCGAACCTTTGACAGAGAATAAATCTCACGTAAAATTGAAGTCGTGGAAAGTCACGGTTCGGAGGTGCCTGCTATATATGGTATCCGTGGGAATAGTTTAGAACGACCTTGGACCTTGGTGTAAGAAGCCAAACCTAAAGGTTCGGCAAAAATAGACCGCATCTGCAACACAGCCATTAGCTCCATTCTCATTTTTCTCATTTGGGCCAACGTATTTGCGCGTTGCAGATGCGGTCTAATGATAAGTATGTTAGATTAGTCTAGATGAGCCATCGCTTCGCGTGGCAGTGCAAATCCTCCGGAAAGCCCGGTTTCCAAGCTGTGCCGTGCTAAGTTATGTATCCTGTCATCAGATTCTCACCTCAAATCCCGTTCCCCACATGGGTCACCTCTCACTGACCTTTAATCGAATGAATGTACATGCGTTTATATGCATGAGTTACGTGTACTTACTATTTTATATCAGGAAGCTGCGCAGCTTAGGGTTTTTGTTCAATATCTTCTGATCCCATATACTTTGCATGATTTTTATACCATTCAAAAGCATAGTATCTTAGATGTCTCTGATAGTATTTTGGGATTTTTACAATGTGTTGAGGTGGCTCAGTTACGAGGCCGAATTTATGAGGACTTGTACTTACTGATCTTCGGTCGGCTGGCTGGTCGTGTGGGCAAACCCATTTGGTATGTTATGTCATGCCGATATTGCCGCACCATCCGGAGACTTTAATGTAGCACGTGGAAGCAGTTTACGGTCTCGTACCTGCCACGCGAAGCGACAGCCCATGAATATTCTTCGAGCGCGGGTGTGATTTTGGCCAAAACGGGGAAGCTGCGCAGCCGTGGGAACTGCAACCTTGCGTCTGCCTGAGTGTCCTGAAGAGGCTGAGCAGAGGGCATACCAGTTGTGCTATGCACTGTACATAGTCTCGTGGACTTTAGGGAGCCACCAGCAACATGAAAAATGAAAATTTCGGTGATACAGACTCTGTTAACTCAAACCGACTGCTCACACCGGAGGAGAGCCCATGGGAAGCCAGCGCTCGCGTGAAGTGTGAAATGTGAAATGTGATTCGTGAAGCATGTGAAGGGTAAAAGGGTGTGAAATGACTCGGCTATGAAAGAGACCGACCGGTACAACTTATAGTAAGTAGCCGAATGTCAAAGTACTTATAGTAAGTAGCCGAATGTCAAAGTACTTATACTAAGTAGCCGAATGTCAAAGTACATTGACCTTAATTATCCCTCTCTTTGTTGCGATGCCTGAAACAACAGTGTGCCGCTGTTCCAAGTGTGGAGTCAAGACCTTTAACAAGAATGGTCAAGTGTTTTCAGGCCAAGAGATCAGCAGGAACACTCGAAACAAGCACGAGAAAGATGATCGATTGCGGAAGCTGCAAGAGGAGACGAGGAATGCAGATGATTCGGATGCTGATGAGTCTGAGTTGGACTCAGAAGAGGAGGGCATGGTAGAGGAGAAAGGGCGACCTTTAGGGAATGTCATGGCCGCATTAGAGCAGTGCAGTGTGTAATTTTATACTCTTAAATATGCACTCGTAAATCTTATGTGTTGTGTACTTCTACAGAGAGAAATATGAATTTAGTAGCATATATGTGCTCTATGCTTGCAGCCTGGCTCAATCTGAGTGGTGGTGTCAGTCGTACGACAACAGGCATTATGCTTAAGGTCATTGCAACCATCCTGGCCACCGCATTCCACATAATCTCTATTACATTACTGAAGGCGCTTGGCCATGACATCGATATACCCGTTCCAAATATTCCTCGTGATGTTCGCTCTACATATAACACTCTAAATATCGAACTGACCATTATTTGCACCATCTGCTGCCCCAAGTGCTTTACACTCTATCCCCTCCGCGCAGGCCTTCCTGAGCGTTGCACCTGGAAACAATCACCGAGAGCTCGTGCCTGCAGAGAACCACTTATGATGCATAGGAGAACCAAGAAAGGAAAGGTCCCAATTCCTAGACGCATGTACAGCATGCAATGCTTCAAGTCATGGCTTGAGTTCTTTCTACAGCGTCCGGGAATTGAAGAAGCGATTAATAAATCATATCTTCCCTCCGTCTCTCCTGATGGCAAAGTGCGCGACACCTGGGGAAGCAAAGCATGGCGTAAGCTAGCTGGGTTTCCTCAGCAACCTGGAAATCTTACCTTTTCTTTATACGTTGACTGGTTCAATCCCTTCACCAATAAAATTGCTGGTAAAGTTGTGTCTACCGGAGCCATTCTGCTTTGCTGCATGAACCTTCCACCCGATATCCGTTACCTGCCAGAGAACGTCTTCATTGTGGGAATTACCCCCGGCCCCAACCTTCCAGACGTTATCACCATTTCCCATATCTTGCGTCCTCTGATCGACACTCTCATCACTCACTGGAATGGGATCATTATACAGACTCATCTCCACCCTGCAGGAACACCGATCCGAGTCGCCGTACTTCCCTTTATTGCTGATCTCCAAGCCATATGAAAGATAACGGGATTTCTGGGACATTCAGCTAACCTTTTCTGCTCGTGGTGCATATGTCCTAACAGCGACAAGGAATGTCTTGATCTAAATAAATGGCGATTGCGTAACGCAGTGGAGGTGAGGGAGCAGACAACCCGGTGGCAGGAGCAAACAACAATAACGGGGAGGAATCGACTAGCAACTCAGAACGGCGTGCGCTGGACACCGCTCCATGATCTCCCATACTTTGATGCTGTCTGGCATGTCGTTCTTGGGTTTATGCACAATACACTTGAGGGAGTTTTGGAGGACCATTTGTGGCAGCGATGGGGTATAGACAAACATGAGGGTGGAGGCAAAGCCAAGAAGGATGATTCAGAGGCAGAGGAGGAGTATGAGGTTGAGGATTCTTCTGTTGAGTTGGACTCGGAATTGGATGGGTTGAGGCAGGAAAGTGAAGAGTCTGGAAATGAAGGCAATCCCATCCTCCCCTTCCGATTACGGTCTCGACGCAGCTCTGCGTCTTCGCCTTTGCCGTCACAACCACAGGAAGACGTTGAGATAGCCTCGGACGCTATTCCATCACCGTTCCATCTGCCCTCAGATGAAGAAGCCCGGACGGAGGTACCAGCCTCAGCCACTCCACGTCCTGAAGACTTTGAAGACGAGGATGAGGAGGATGATCCATCATACCAAGAAGAACAGGATCTCTTGTTTGACTTTGAGCCTGAATGGTTGGAGAGTATTCGGAAGTGTATCCAGGACATTGCGTTACCGACCCATGCTCACCGTCCTCCGGGTAATCTAGGCGAACCGTCCCATGGAAAACTGAAGGCAAAGGAATATCTTGACCTGTTTACTATTTTCTTGCCTCTCATCCTGCCGGAAATTTGGAGTACGGACCGGGCTACTGATTATGAACGAGCATTGCTCGGTAACTTCTACCACCTGGTAGCATCGACCAACATCATCGCAGCCTACTCAACATTGAACAGCAAAGCAGACGCATATGTTTATCACTACACAGAGTACCGGAAAACCAGAGCAGAGATTTACGCTGGTGTGGCGTCGAAGCCGAACCATCATTACACGATGCACAATGGACAATTGCTCAAGTTTTGGGGACCGCTCTCTCTCCTCAGCGAGTTTCCTGGAGAGCAAATGAATGGGATGCTACAAGGGATAGAAACAAACCGGCGTATGTGTAAGTTAAACCAATCCATCTATTTTCAAGTCGCCTCACCTAAAGTCTTTGGTAGATGACATGGATTTCACTATGCTTCGGCAAATGTGTCGAGTGGGATGTTACAATGCTCTGGCTTCTGATGGTCATTTTCAAAGCGCAGAAATGAAAGCATTGTCTCACCTCTTATCTCCTAACAAATCAAAGTTGTCGATGGACACCAACTTCCTGTCTGTGACTGCTGAGGAGATAGCCAAGTTGAGAAGGAAGTCACGAACAATCTCCGAGACAGATTACAACTTACTATTCAAATATCTTTATGAGCATACGGGACTTCCCTGGCAGCACGTCGATAGAATTCCACATCCTCCTAACGCACTGGTCCTACCAAGTACAATACCAACGTTGACGCATTTCCAGCACCGTGGCCACAAATATAGCACAAAAACAGCACACGACGGGAACAGTGCCATCCAATTCTATGACTATGACCCGCATCGCCGCACCGTATATACAGGGTCCATAACGTGCATTTGGCAGATTGCTCTCGAATATCAAGGCCGAAAGCAACTTTGCATTTTTATCCTGGTTGCAATGGATATATCGTTATCAAGTGAAGAAGAAGAAAACTTACCATTCCACCAGTATCCACGTTTTAACACCAGAGTGGTAGATGGAGCGCCCTCTGAACAGTTCGTTGTCCTTGAACCATCTCATATCATATCCCATACAGTTGTTTACCCTCGACCCGCAGGGACATATGGTATCAACAGGGAAACTAAGACTGTATGTCTGTCGCTAAATAGAGGAAGGTATTAGTTATTACTACTTCATAGAAGTTAACTCGATAGATGTTATACCTAAAATAGTTTAACGTCGTTGCGGACGAGTCACTTACACGCTTAAGGCTTATTTGACCACACAGATATTCAGATGAAGTTCAGTGTACCATTTGAAATGGTATATAGATGGTACATGGCTATGCTACAAGAAAATCAAGAATATACATTACATTAACGTTACTAAGAGCGATATAATATATAATTGAGGTGCGATAGCAAAGACGACAGCAAGTGATACATTTATTGAAAGTTTAGTATACAAAGAGCAATATGCCAAGTGGCAATAACACGACGATCTACTTTCGTTTAGTTCGTTTATTTTGGCTTAGAGACGGGTCTGGCCTTGACTTTTGAACCTTTTTTCTGGCTAGTTCTCGCACCATTTTGAGACGGTCTGCAAGATCCCCGACAAGTTTCCGCTCTTCACAAGGTGCACAGTCATTGGCATCAATGAGAATGTAATCTTCAGCTATACGCTCCTCGTCAGTGCCCCAGTTTTCAAAGACCATGCACGCCATCCAAGGATTCTTCCAATGCTCTTCATCGTCATACCGAATATAGATTCGTCGCATGTACTTTCCAACGTGCGGACCTCTGACCGCAAGCATGCCCCCTTGATAGGAGGTAGGCTTGATGGCGTTCTTGCCCATAATGTCGAATATGTGTTCGGGGGAAACGGCGAAGACGCTTTTCTGCTGGTAAGTGATTTTGACCTTACCAGTAGCCCTATCAGGTGTTGCATGGACTCGTTCACGTTCTTCGCCGTTGGGGGGTTTGTAGGCCGCAAAGAAAGTTTTGCTGTCAAGGCTTGGGTGCATGGTCCAATGCGGAGGACTTGAAACCAGCGAAGGAGTCGAAAACAATGGATGCATCGGAGTCATCGAAGAAGGGTCCCAAGCTCCCCCATCATGTGCAATATGGGAGGGGGACGGGGGTGGTGTCCTTGAATCTTGCTTGTTCTGTCTCTTGGTTGACAGTGCTTTAGGATTGAGTATAATAGATTCCGCGTCAGGTTCGTAGAACTTTTGATAGCCGCGTAGTGGGTAGGCCTGATTCAAGAACGAGCCTTTCCTGACATTTTGTTAACTTTGCGTGATATGAAGTAAGACAAGGGAGCACTCACTCGTAATCCACGATCCAATTGTAATCCCAGTCTTCTTGTGCAGCGGTTCCTCTCAAGTAGAGCATTATCTGGTCAAGTTGGACCGTGATACGCAGTCCACTCTTGAATTTTGGATTGTTGTAAGCGCGATTAACTCGAACCACCTTTCCAACATAATCCTTCATAGGCCCATGGATCACCTTTACAGACTTGTTGAGCCAAGGTTCCTGGGGTGTGTGCATTGTGGGATCATCCGTCTTAACACGTAGGCCGGTCAGAGGGTCCAAGATGACGTTAGACTCGACCTTGTCGCTCCAGTCAGCCTGTCGGAAGTATTGTTGCCGCGGAGTTAACGGGACAGCATCCTTGAGCATCTTGCGAGCTCTGAGGATGGTGTCAGACCTTAAAAAGCTATAGATGGACAAGCTACTTACGTCGTGTGGTACACGTCATTATGGTTCAGCCGGACACTGAGCATGAGCTTTGGAATCCAGATTTCCAGCTTTGTGAGTTGATGGGGTGGACAAGGAGGGAAAACGTCTTTGACAACGCCAGTGTAACTCCAGTACTGGCCCCGGCACACGGTTACGCGCTCATCAACCCATGGAATTCCACCACAATCTCGAGGACGATCCTGTCTACAGTGGTTCACATGGACAATGATGAACTACATCAGAAGACAATTAGACAATTAGGAATCGAAACACACTTGAAACCAGAGACTCGCACCTCGCTGGCAATGTTTCCCCTCCACAAGGCGATCTTGCAAGTCTCGTACCAGACAGCGACTATAACACCGTGCTCGCCTTTCCTGGGACCGTCAGTTACCTCGACGGTATCAACGCTCCTAAATCTTTTACGGAGGTTACTCTTGGCAATATACTCGTCCGCACTATCGTCGTATGCCACCAGACAGCGCTGGGCTTCCACAGATTTGATTTTCCCCTCCTTCTCTCTGCCTGATTGTACACTGTACACTACTTCTCCCAACTCGAAAACCCAGCTGTTAGGGGCAGGGGGTGGGTGACGCAGAATTAGAGGATGCCCGCTTCTATTAAACAGATAGTGGGCATTGTCAGTGATGGCGGTATCCTTGAGCGTTACTTGTCTGTCACCCAACCAGACGACTACAAGCCCGTTCTCGTAGTCGCGCAGAGTTCCGCACGAGTTAACTCGCAGGTGACCCGGATCCGTGACCTGCGGGTATACAGATCATAAAACTAATACCCAGATCCGTGGCTTACCCGTGGGAAACCTGACCCGGACTTGCCGGATCCGGATCGCAGGTACCTGCAGGTACCCGTTACTCGGCAAGTACTCGGCAAGTACTCGCAGGTACCTGTGAAGCAATCACAGGGTTTGGTAAGATTTCTTCATATCTTGGGCAATAGACTATCAATTAATATCTGTTATGTATCATTCTAAAGATAATTCAAAGCCACACATTTTTCATTTCTAGAAGTAGTCACAGAGGTGGCTCCCTGGTTATTTATTTGATCACTCAAGAATTGTGGCACCAAGTTTTTACACAGAAAGGATATACTTCTAAAAATGCGGGACATAGGTCATTGTGTAGAGATCAATAATTAAATCAAAGTGCATATATGAACAGTCTTATATTGACTTACAACTCAATATATAGAGCTCAGGAGAAGAAAAAGTGAATAAAAATAGTAACCAATAAATAAGTATACATTCTTTACATATTCAATTTGATATTTTGCATTGCAAGAAGTGATCTCAGATCCCATGGTCATTGAATGAATAAATGTGCTAGGTAGTGTCTCAAATATTTTGGTGATTTTTAGATAGGAATTGAGAAAGTTTATCTCATATTAATGCTCAAACCTGACAATTTAGAGCATCTACAAGGTATAACTCTTCTCTAAAATTCACCAAAATATTTGAAGCACTACTAGACACATTTATCCATTTACCGACCATGGGGATTTGTTCTGAGCTCAGTAGTTGTGCCAAAAAACCTCAGAAGTCATGTCAGGAGGAATAATTTTCATATGAGGCTCATTTGGCACAACTACTGACCTTAGGCTAAATCCCCACGGTCATTAAATGAATGAATGTGTCCAAAAGTACCTCAAATATTTTGGTGATTTTTAGATAAGAATTAGGAGAGTTTATCTCAGTTTACAGCTCAAACTTGTCAATTCAGAGTATCTACAAAGTTACAAGTATAACTTTCTCAAATTTTATCTAGAAACCACCAAATTATTTGAGACACTACTAGAAACAGTAATCCATCAAGTGACTACAGGAATTTGACTTGAGCTCATAATTCATTAGTTGTGCCAAACAAGCCTCAGAAGTCCTGTGAGCAGGAAGAATTTCCATATTAAGAGCTAAAAATAAATTGAAATAATGCCATGTGGGGGTTTTTTCCATTTGTCTGTTGTAACAGAAGAGATCAAATTTAAATATATGTACTTACTAGAAGTACTCCCAGACTCAGATATTAATTTATGTAAGTTGTACAGTGGCTGAAAATCTTATATGTTGTACCCGCAGGTACCTGCGGGTCAAGGTCATAAAAAATTTCTGCAACCCGGACTCGCAACTGACCCGGACCTATGGGTACCTGGATCCGCGGATCCTTAATACCTGCGGGTCAGATCGCGGCTCATCTGCGGGTACTTGCGCTGACCTGCAACTCGTGAGGAACTCTGTAGTCGCGTCGATCAGTCCACCTACCAGTGAACGGATGTGTTTCTGATTCATAGAAGAGAGCCTGCGGTGGTTGATCTGGCTTTCGCTTCTGTCCAAATTGAGGTGATGGACGAGGTATCAGAAGCACCCGCAGACGAGGTAGCCCTCCGCTCATCTCCCGCCGAGTGGCAAACCCTACGTCCCCACAAAACAATCCTTTCTTCACAACCCGAACCCAGGTGTTTGCCTGTATGGACGGGGGATCCCACTGCAGCAGATCAGCCACATCCCCAGTTGGAATCCGTACCATATCCAAACGACCTAGTTTTAGTCGTCGCACAGCGGAGTGCTGACGCAGGAAGGTCATAATCGGCGAGGTCGAGGCCGTGTCGGGGTGAAAGTGTGGTTCTGCCTCCAAGTATATGCAGTCGACAACGTGAGGAACGCAGAAAGCCGCACGTATTGGTAAAGAGCCAAAATTTGGCTGAGAAGCATCGCTGGGTCCTGTGCTCGGACTGGTTATCGCTGGAGGACTAGGGCGAGTAGAAGTAGTCTCCAAAGAGGTCGTTGGTGGGCGTGGGGAAGGAGACATAGGTGCGGGAGAAGAGCGAACAGTGAGTGAGGAAGATATACCTAGGGGGGATTCATGAAAAGAGGAGGAAGGGGCCAAGATGAAAGCTTCCTGAAACATTTCCTCCAGAGATGAAAGTGGTGAGAACGACGAAGATGGGGAAGGTAGAAATAGCGGAGTAGGTGCCCTCTCCATAGTCGCAGAAGCATCCAGCACGCTGTTTCCCGTTGATGAAGATGAAACAGGTGGAAGATATGCTGGCGTCGGACAGCGTGGATCAGAACCAGATGGGAGCGTTAATACGCTAGAAAATCAATACCGTAGATTTTTCGCGATTTACTATTAAATCCTGAATGTCTATAGTATTAGTAATAAGGGAAATAGAGGACTATAGTGAGTCCCGGACTGATA
>ML180001.1:0-35584 GCA_004369135.1 Dendrothele bispora CBS 962.96 | reverse complement strand
GACCGAAGGAGTCGCCACCGAACCAGCTGATTCATATGTCGACGGTGGATCTCGCTTTCGAATCAATCAGGAAACTTTTGTTTTCAAGCCTCGGGAAAAATGACCGTGCGGTTGTAGGTTATCGTGTACCAAGCCGACCTCGGCCTTGAAATGTATCAAGTTACTCAGTTGACAGCTCTTCAAGGCACACAGATATAAGATATGAAGCTTCGAAGTTTATTGTGGCAAACATCAAGCTCACTCACCTCTTCCGAGAACTTTAAACCTCACCCGAGAAATGCCTCTTCATCGTCTATACGTCCCCCCAAACCTCTATACTCCCGAGGAGAAATCCGCTATTGCAAAGGCGATAACAGGAGTCTATTCCGGACTTCCCACTTTCTATGTCGTCGTCGTCTTTGTCGACGTTCCAAAGCAAAATTACTTCGTAGGAGGAGAGCAGACAGACCGATTTTTGAGGATAGTAGTTCATCACGTAGCAAGGCAATTCGCCAGGTAAGTGATTAGTCCATCCGTCACAAACCAATGACTCAAAAACCCCACAAACTACAGTGACGAAAGGAAACGAAACTTTATGGACCGATACGAAGCTGCTCTCGAGCCCTGGACAAAAAGGAAGGGTATCGACTGGGAAATTCAAGTCGCAGACCTAGACGTGAGTACTTAAAAATATCCTCTTTATGTATCTGGCATAATATTGACGGATGGTTGTCATCGACGACATCAAACAACGACTTTTGGCAGCATGTCAGCTGGAATGAAAACGGAATCCAACCACCCCTGGGTGATACAGAAGCAGAGAAGCTTTGGAAGGAGCTTAACAGGCCTGTCCCATACGAACCTGAAAAAGGTGGTTTCAAGACTAAACTTTGAAATTTAACGAGTTCGAATTTAATGTTCGATTTATCGGCGGAACGTAGTTGTAGACGAATCTAATACATGGGATTTTTGCATATGATGGTACACTCTTTATGGCTTTCTGAGAGAGAACGACGGTGAACGCAATAGTTCAATACGGCTGGTGTCACTGTCAGTGAGGAAGTAGAGAGTTATCGTAGTCACGTGGATAGTTGGTGCGGCGCGTTGTCTGACTGTCGTCCACAGTCAATGGTGCAGGTATTGTCGCGTTGTCAGGAGTCAAACCATGACTGACATTCTCAGTCGCCTTTTCAAAATTATCGGGGAGCAAAAGCGGAAGCAAGAACAAAAACCGGGTCTTGAGGAATTCTTCGTTTCTTGATTAGGTATTCATACTTTAAACCCAATCTCTTTGTGTTTTTCAACCAATCTTCAGCTCCGGTCGCGGTCTCAGTAGGAGGAGCACACGAGCCGCATTCCGCAAGGAACATCCCGGGCACGTCAAAACACGACAGCTGTACAGACTGGTCGGTTATAGGAAGGGTACTGAGTGGCAGCAATCAATGAAAAAAGGGCCCATCGCAGACCTGTCAACGTCGTTCATAGAGTTAAGACCTTGCGAGTGAATGAAGCTCTAGAGTCTGGATGATCCCGGTCTTTATCAGAAAATACAAGATACTGAAGACAGTTGTATTGATACAGGGATGGTACCTGCTTAAGAGAAGGGTTAATTGGAGAAGCGCACGGATGAAAAAATTGGGGCCATACCAAAAAGAGATATAGTCATCGTCAAGTGGTGTACCCGGTCCATACCTGAGTCGAAATGTCCGCTAGACAACCTGAAACCAAACCCATCACTCTTGCTCAGGATTACCCTTTCTCTTTTTCTTTTTCCGTTTCCCATCCTGACCCTTCTCTCTATCCTGAACGATCCCGCTACCTTGAGATTGTTGGACCTTCACCTGTTTTTGCGCGTCACCATTTACGACTGCACTATCTTTGACAGCTCCACCTTCTCTGTCATCTTCTCCGTCATCCTCTCTACACCTCTTCATCAATGACGACGCCGTACTAGACGCAGCCGAAGAAGAATGCGCAGCTGCCACTGTTTCTCCTCCCGGGGTAAACTCAGTTACTTTCGCTGAAGTGGAGGTAGTAGCATTCATTACTGGTGTGGCCGAGGCAGAAGGTGTTGTATAGCCTTCTGGAAGGACGAGTCGCGGCTCAGAGAGGACTGCACGATAGGTTTTACGGGTTTCTAAACAAAAGAGAACTGTTAAGTCATGTACTCATAGGGTAAAATGGAAGCTAGTCTTGGAAAGGGGGGGAAAGTAACTCGACTCACGAGCACGTAGCACCAAGGACTTCGGTACACTTGTAGAAGCTGCATGAGCGGCGTCCTGGGCTACTCCGAGTAACGCGATTCTAGAAAAGAGCGTTCGGTAAAAGTGAAGTAAAAATTGCTTGTAACGACCCACAAATTAGCAACATCTTTTGGTCCTCTCAAATCTTCCCTCTTGACTACGCCTCCGCTGACTACTACACCTTTGCCTTTCGTAACACGAACGACTTCTCTAGCCGCCGCCCACCAATTCCTCTTCGCGTTAGCACTCTGCTCAGCGGCACCCGCATCTACCAACACCTCTTCGGAACTTCCGCCGATTGCCCCGACGTAGGGAATCTCGAACATCGCGCCATTTCTGAGGGCTGTTCTTACGAGAGTGTGTTTAAGATGAAAGGGCAGTCGGTTGAGAGTTAACGGGAGGGAGATGATGTTTGCAGTAAGGACACTACTGCCTGTCGCGGATGAGGAGGGGAGCGTATGCGTCAGGCATGCTTGTGAAAATGTCGTCGCAGTCGTAGGTATTAAACTAACAAGATCGTAAGATGCCAACAGCTGAGTCGAAGATGATGTCTATAAATTTTTTGTGAGCATCATGAGTCAATTGGTTCTCAGTACATGAGATACCGATGCTCACCAAGCCAAAACCCTTTTCACTGTCCTCGTCTAAGATAACGGAGAGCCTTTTGAGGAGGACAAGACCGGTTCTAGGTTTTAGCTGGTTAAGCAAGATATCGAGAATGTTTATGTGCGTTTTCGGGTCAATCTTTTTATGTATAGTCTGATTTAGCGCAAGAACAGTATATCCCACTAACAAAACCCAATAATATCAGCAAACCAGCTCAGACGAGCCTCCAAAGCAAGCAATCTTGAGATCAAAAAGTTGAAGATGTGAAAGCTCACAATGGACCAGTAAATCCAGATGCGCCTCGATAGCACTCAACTGAGCGGCTGTGAATTGCAAAGCGGCACTAGCATTTCCGGCCTGATTTTGATTTTGATTCTGTTTTGCTTTTCCCTTCTTCGAGGAGGAATTTTTATTTTGCACTTGGGACCCGACAGGACTGAGAGATATTGGAACGTTGAGGTCAAAGAACATCGCGACAGGTTTTGAAGAATTTTGCGCTTATGTCATCCTGACGCGGTCATACAGTGATACACGTGGTTGACGCGATCACGTTACCAACACTGCATCTCACGATCCGAATCCGATGCATTGAACGTTCGACAAATCCAATACCTTTCGCAATCCTCGACATCCGCCTCTGTATGCATTTCCAATCTATTTCCATATCTCGGCTTTATCTCTCTATAACAATTCTTTCGGGATTTCTAGTTGTCTGAGGCGAACTGCACTGATCATTGACTATAGTGGGCCCCGTGGTATCTAAGATACAATACTAAAACACAAGTTGATAATCTGACGCGTACGACTCACGAAACATAGATACTTTGATTTGCCAGGTCCAGAACCGTGATCGTGGTCGGAACTTTCTTGCTCGGAATTTCAATTTATATATCAGACATCCGACCTCCGACCTCGATCACGAGCACGACTAGCTAAGATGGCTGCCGGGATATGCGATACATCCAAGAAAGCGGTGTGTATTCGATATTCAAAACTTGAGGTCGAGGCCGTCGAAACACTGATCTGCTATACAAATTGAGTCACCACTTGTTTTTTTTTTGCAATTGTCGGATTCGGATTCGTGTTACAGATGTGGCGGATAAAGTCTCTTTGAGAAACTACCGCTGCGTTTGTTTTGGATCGAAGGCTATGTCTTTCTGTGTTTTTTTCTTACTTGGCTACATGACTACGCTTGGTCTACAGGATTACTCTTATCTTTAAAATTTTGACGAGGTCCTGTGATCCGAGTCTGCAGCTGAGTAGGTCGGAGCGCTAGCGACAGCCTGTCCATTTGTTATACTCGGGTACCGTAAGTACACAGACTTTCACCGACATCTGGATCGAAGGCTATATCTAAAAAAAAGTTTTTCAGACTATTCTCTTTATTTTAAATTCGAATTCGTTCCTAGAAGTTCCAGACTCTATCGAGCTCTATCACGTATAAAAGGACTCTAGTATCCGAATTCATGTCCACTCAAAGCCCTAAACTTGCCACCTACTCGCTTGCCTTCTTTAACTTATCCCACCCACCCTCTCTCTCTCTCTCTAGGCTCTCTTCTTGCTAAAGATCCTCACTGTGGCCCTTGTACCTCAGATTCAATGCATCCGTATCCTTCAACGAGTCTCACCACTCAGTTTGTCGCCGCCGCCTTCACCGCAGCCCTCCTTTTTCCCAGCACCGGCACCGTGGTGTCCGCCAACTGCATTTATGGCACTCATTTGCATCGACGCGCAGAACAAGGAGTGCCGATCTCCAGTTTCGGCTATAGTGGATCGTTAGGTAAGTGTTTTGGTGTCAACGTTTAACGCCGTGAGCGGTTAAGCCACTAGTTGTACAGTCTACATGTTCCGGGATACCCTATAATTCTAGATCTCACCCTTCCAGGCCTCATCTTCATATCCAGTGTCACTTCTTCGTGATGGTAGAATGATTAAACTCAACTTTGTTTGTTTTTTTTTTTTTTGGACCATTGAACAGGACCTTCGAACTGGGCATCACTCAACCCAAACAACTCCGCCTGTGCCTTGGGTAAAAATCAATCACCCATCGTTTTGCCACAGCTTATTACCACAGACTCCGGATCCGCTACCAACAACAACAACGACACCTCTTCGAATTCGTCGATAATATCAATCCTATCGAAACCTCCTCAAATCAAGTTCTTCTCAACCTCAACCTCAACCTCAGGTGAAGGTGAGGGTGAGGGTGAGGGTGGAGATTCAGAAGAAGGACTGCTTCTCGAGAATCTCGGTACGACGATTCAGGTCGTCGTCAACGGGACTATGATACTCGTTGAAAGAGACGGAAACGGAAACGGAAACGGAAACGAAACTGAGTTTCAGTTGAGACAGTTCCATTTCCACACTCCCAGCGAACATAGAATCGGGGATGAGTTTTTCGTGATGGAGATGCATTTGGTGCATGAGCGAGTGTCAGGTGGGGGTTCAAATCATTATCTTTCTTTCTTTTCGACTCTGCCGAAACTTCAATTTTGGTTTTTTTTTTTTTTGACTATTATTACCATAAAAGCGTTGCGTACTAACGACCATCCTAACATCCCATATCTATCTATCATCTATCAGACGGCACCATCGCAGTCATCGCTATCAAATTCGAACTCACCATAGACGGATCAACAACCTCCCTCCTCACCACCATCGTCCAAAACCTCTCGTCCATCTCAACACCCGGAACGAGTACCCGGATAACCCGAGCTCTAGATTTCTCGCAACTCGTCACAGCTATCCAAGATCCCGATACACCGATTTATCAATACACGGGATCGTTAACGACTCCACCTTGTACGGAGGGTGTTAGGTTTTTGGTCGTTTCGAAGCCTGTGAGTACTATGTAGTTTCTGGAAAATCTTGTCTTGAAGTCGAGGGACGCTAACGATTGACGTGACTTTTTTATGAACTCATCTAGATGCCTTTGAACGTAGCGACGTTCAACGCTATGAAACGTGTCATCAAATTCAACTCGAGGTACGCTCATAACATTCCCGGAGAACCCAAACTTTTGCAGCTGGCGTCGGCAGGCGACGGGTTATAGTCTTCTCGTCAATTGCAATGTCAACGGACAACTTGGTGAACACAAGTATTATTGAGAGTTGGATTAACGGACATTTAGGACTGTTTTGGACATGTCTAACTTACTAACTTACTAAACTTTCAAAACTTTGGGCCTGTTCAGTAACGAGTAGACACTGTCTACTTAGTAAACAATTCCCTAATTATGTAGGTATCTACTGGTAGCATAACACGAAGAAGTAGACTCCTGCTATATTAATTAGGGAATCGTATACTAAGTACACGCGTGTCTACTTGCTACTGAACAGGCTCTTGAAATCGTACGCGTTTTGTTACTACATGAATTGTGTTTCTCTTTTTTTTCTTTCTTGTTGCCCCCTTGTAATTAAGCCAAGTCCAGATGCGTGCGATCAGCGACTCGAAGTTTTCTATCTTTTTCTTGGGTACGATGTTGGGGATGTATATTATATATATATATAGAACAAATGATTCAAAAGAAGCTCAAAGAGCCCCTCCGAGTCATCTTTCGCGGGAAATTTGAATGGGTCGAAGGACGACGAATGCTAGTTTCGGGAGATAAGAGGAAAATCGAAGCTTGCTTGCGCCGGCCTTTGAAAGGCTCGAGGTGTTTTTGCGAGTTCCGGACTCCGGAGGGGGGAGCTTCAGATCCAAACGCGTGTTATTCATTAATATATGCGATGGCGATGGTGCGCACATGCATGTAGTGCACGATTTCGCTGAATTCGAGGATGAATGAAGGTAGCTGTCCGCGGACTAGGATCATTCATCATATAACAATCATGTAAAACGATGATTTGTGATAATTAAAGAGTCAGAAGACATCTGCATGTATTGATTGCTATTGCCTACCGCCGAAACCGCTCAGAGTCAGATTTTTTTGATATGTCAGACCCGGAATGATATGTATCGATACGCTGCAAGAACTGACATGTGCCCTGGAGATTGATCTTGATGTGGGGTACCTGGTCTACAGTCTCTGGACAGATAAGCTAGTTTTTTCTCTGAAACATTTTTGCGTAGTTTTTCAAGGCTGCCAGGTGACTCGGTGAAGTTGTGCGGGGGTGCCTTGTGCCACTGCGGAGTTGAGATTTTTGCTTGGTAATAATTTGACATGATGGGAGCGGCATCGTTGCCAGTACCAGTTGTAGCGGTAGTCCTATAGCCACGAAGAGACTTTAGAACAAGAGAAAGAAGGGAACCTGGAAGGGCGGAGATCAAGGAATGAGAAAGAAAGACTAATGAGGGCAGTTGATGAGTACAGCCGCGCCGTTTGTTCCGATATGGACGGTTGAGATTTTTTGACGGGACTTGTTCCTTGTACTCATACCACGACGACGACGACGAACGACGATGGACCCAAACTCTCACCCAGTCAGCGATTCGCCACCGGTCAGGTCTACCATTCTTGGCTCCTTCCTCCGTGGACGCCCACGTAACTCGTCCCAATCACACATCAACACAGACCAACCACGCGAACTCTCTCCGTCTCCACCAGGTCAGTTTTCCTTTGGTGTTCTGGCGGACACTCCGAATAACCAGAGCTCTCCCCTTTGTTCTACAGCTGTTCCTCACTCCACAGGTGGTCCAATCCAATCCTCTACCTCAGGTCCTCCCAGTCTCGGTCTCTCAAACATGCTCCGCCGCCGACGTTCCGGCGGCGCTATCGCCAACAACTCGGGCCAACCCACCTCTGGCCAACCACCTCTCAACTCTTCTTCCAATCGCCCACAAACCGCTCCAAACAACCGTAGCTCAAGCCCCAACCTAAACAACAACAACAACAACAACAACAACAACAACAACAACAACAACAACAACAACAGCAACATCAGCATCGGTGGTGGTGTTAGCGGTCATCATCTCCAACAACCTCCTACCGCTCCCGGTTCCCATCGTATCCGTCTCGTCCCTCATCTCGAGTCTCGTCGTTCTCTCAAATTCGATCCCATCACTCGAGACCTCAAACCAGGCGATCCAGCTCTCCGCATCGGTCGTTTCACAGACCGTTCAGGCTTGGGTCTCGCCGCTGTCAACGCTTTAGGCTCCAACAAACTCGCTTTCAGATCCAAAGTCGTCTCTAGAGCTCATGCTGAGATATGGGCCGAGTCTGGAGGAAAGTTCTTTATAAAAGACACTAGGTCTTCTTCGGGGACGTTTCTCAACCATATGAGGTTGTCTCCTGCGAATAGCGAGTCGAGGCCTCATCAGATTAAGGACGGGGATATCTTACAGCTTGGGGTGGATTATCAAGGTGGGACGGAGGATATTTACAAGAGTGTAAAGATTAGAATTGAGCTGGGGAGGGAGTGGCAGGCTGGGGCGAATGCGTTTAAGTGAGTTTTTATTGAAGAATTTCGGCCTTTTTTTTTCTTATTTCTGACTTGCACTTGCTCTCTTTCTAGCACCACCGCTATCAAAAACCTCAAATCCCTTTCTGCGGCCGTCACTGGTAAGGGCAATAAATCCGTCCTTCCAGACTGTTGTATATGTGAGTCGTTCTCGTCTCGAATGATGTCATCCTTTTTTTTCTTTGGGGTCTCTTCCTACCAACACACGAAGAAAAAAATTTTTTTTCTTCTTCTTTCTAAAACACTTTCATACGTACCACCTACGTACTAGTAACTGCGCTCGGACCGAACAGCACCAACACAGTCTTTTTTACCCTAGCCCTGCTTCTAATTCGTCCTTTCCAACCCTTCTTCTGCCATTTCATTTTCAAAAAAACGTTGGCTAAACCCACTGACCTGTTTCTCTTTTCCCTCTTTCTTTCTTTCCCCTTTCCCCCCTTTCTTCCTTCCTTCCTTTCTTACTTACTTACTTCCTAACAGGTCTCTTCGGCGTAACGATCCGTCAAGCCCTCTTCATCGCCCCCTGTTCACACACGTTCCACTACAAATGTATCCGACCTCTTATAGAATCCCATCATCCTGCTTTTTCGTGTCCGCTCTGTAGGACGTTTGCTGATTTGGAAGAGGACGTTGAGGTGGATGTGGAGATTGAGATTGATGGGGATTTGTTGGATGGGTTGGAGGAGGGGGATGAGTCAGGGGCAGATGGGAGAGGAAGAGGAGGAGGAGGAGGAGGAGGAGGAGAGGATGAAGAGGTTCAAGGTGAAGGAATGAGGAGGTTGGAAGTTGGGACTTCGAATGGACCGATGTCGAGTGGTGTTACTGGAGGAGGAGCAGGAGGAGCAGGAGGGTCGGGAACTGGGACAGGAGGAGAAGATGAAGATTCTGCAGTTGAAGAATCTTCAACTAATCCGTTCCGAGACCAAATGTATAATAGTCATAGTGGTAGGACGGGGACCGGCACCGGCACCGGGACGATGACGACGGGGGCAGGGGGAGGACCTTCGGCTGCTGCGTTGAGAGAGAGACAACGTGAGCGAGAGAGGGAACGTGAGAGGGAGAGGGAGAGAGAAGCTGCTGGAGCGGAGACGGAAGTTGAGAATGATGGGAGTGGAAGTGGGATTGGTGGAGCAGGAGTAGGAGCAGGAGCAGGAGCAGGAGGGAGTGTGGGGTATGGAAGGAGAAGGGGGAATCATCATCATCGTTCTCAAAGTGGTGGTACGGGTACGAGGAGACCTGGATCTGGGCAGATGGATTTGATGGATGAAGTTGATGAGGGTGATTTTAATGATGATGATGATGGTCATGGTCATGGTGATGTCGATGTTGGAGGAAGTAGTAGAAGACATGGACATGGACATGGACATGAGGATTTGTTGGAGTTGGAAGGAGATGGGGATGTAGAGTATGAAGAGATGGCTATGGACGTTGATCATGATCAACAACAACAACAAGGGCATGGAGGGAGTAGAGTGAGAGCTAGGCCTTCGGGACATCAAGACGAAGAGATGATGATGGGGTTGGGGAGGAGTTCGGGGAGTAGTCATAGTGCTGAAGGACTAGGTGAAGGGGTAGTTGGGACGACTGAGGAGATGGGGAATAAGAGGAAGAGGATGACGGTTGGGATAGCTGGGGCTTGAGAGATTTTTTGTCGTCCCCCCGTGATGGTGGAAAGGATCGGCCTCTTTCTCTCTCCCTTGAGAGATAGATTGCGGAGCGACCTTTTGGGGATTGGCTTGGGAGTTTGACTGGAACGTTCTACTTCTACTCTTCATTGACGAAATCTCTTTTTTGGTTTTTTTCTTTATTAAAAAGTCTTACACTAGAGATTCGAGAATGGGACCGGACTTTCCTTGGTACTTTTGTCATCTTTCTCTTCCGCTTTCTTCTCTTCTCTTTTTGATTTGTGTTTTTTTGTTTAACATTTCTTATTTACTTTCCTCCCCCTCTCATCTTCTCTCTCCACTTTTTTTCCCCCTGTACTGTCGTGGTTCACTTGGATTTGATATTAAGCGCGAAGCAATCTATAGCTAGTAACTTTTACTACATAGTATAGCTGCCTTACCTTACCGTAGTTTGTCTGTCTGTCTGTCTCGTCTGTCTGTTCAATCGTTTGTTTGTTGTTTCCTTTACTGTTACATATCTCATCTAACATTTTTGTCCCAACTTGATTTTTTTTTTCACTCTTTTGAGTAGTACGTGTTATCACGTACTACATACTACTAGTATGCGTATGCGTATGCGTATGTTCGGTACGTATGCCAGGATGGAGAATGCATTCTAGTATGCGTATACTTCATACTATATTATCTGGTATCGATTCTTTTTGTACATTGTTTTGTTTTTCTTTCTGTTTCTCTTAAACGTCGAGCTCCCTTTGTGTCTTCCATCTCTGTCTTCCATCTCCGTCTTCCATCTCCATCTTCCTTCTCCGAATCTGCTATTACCTACAACCGGCGCTCGTCGACATCACCCATCGATCTGCAGACTGATACACCTCGTTACAGTCCCCTATAGCCCTGCACACTATTCCCTCACGCCAATGATTTATCCCGGTCCGTCCGTTCATCCGTCCATCCGTCCATCCACCCATTACTACAGACCAAAACTCAGATCTAAACAGACAGACGTCATATATGTATACATTACAGGAGCCCTCTACATCATTGCAGTCCTTTCTCATCACCCCCATCTCTTCCGTCCCTCATCTGACGTCAGGCTCATTCATCCTACTTTCTTCAATGCCTACGTTCTATTCAAGTCATCGGTATACAGAATCAAATATATATATACACATCCATAGCTTAACCTAGCCCACCTTGACAAAAAAGTGTCTCGAATAATTTACTCTGTTTTGTACTTGTTTCTGTCTCTGTTTCTGTTTCTGTTTTTTTTTTCGCAATTACATTCTCTCTGACTCTTAATATCTTGAAGTAATCTTTAATTACGCCACTGTTGAAATACGAAGTATTAAGTACTCAGAGTTCACACAAGATAGTGGGAACGACTATTATTAAAGACTACAGTACTTGTTGAAATACGAAGTATTAAGTACTGTAGGAATAATCAGTATAAAGCAAACAAAAATATAACTGTCAAAACATACCTCAGAGTTCACACAAGATAGTGGGAACGACTGAGGAATGTAGAGTCCATACTATGGTATATATCTAGCCGATCATAAGGCTAGGGGTTAAGTATAAATAAATAGTATCGTAGTGATGAAACTATGTCACTTGCTGATGTGGGCCAGTGGAGGGCCACTGGCAAATACGAGTCCATGCCAATGTCACCATGGCATCTTATGGGTGGTTACGAGGCCGGAGTTTACGAAGGTCTCGTCCTTACTAAACTTGGGCTGGCTGGTTCCCACATGTATTCTCCATTTGGGAAATCTTATCTTATCATTACCTCATAATTCCTCACACAGTTTACGGCCTCGTACTTGCCATGCGCAAGCAATGGCCCATTTCCTTTGATTCAAGATACTGTATCATTTCATTCAGTTCGTCGGTCACAGGTCACAGGCCTTCCAAAATCGACGAAATTTCACAGCTGTCCTGGGTCACAGATGCTGCTGACGAAATCTCGGGCTGTGACCACCCAAAATCAGTCCGAAAATGGTAAAAATTTTCGTCGCCTCTGGCCAAAATATCCCAAGGTCACAGGTCCCCAAGCAAAGACTAGAATGCTCTCCAGTGAAGAGCAATTTCAAAACATTGCATAGTCCCATAAACTGCAATCCTTTTATGCCATCCTTATTACCTGTCTGACCATCCCTCTACTCAGTTACTACTAACTAGCTCATCCCTTGCGTTGTCCCATATCCTGCTCTATGTCAGACTTGATGAATAATCAGTACAGCAGGTAGAACACCTCCCAATGCCAATCATGTCCATTGACCGTCTGACCTCAGATCCAGCCTTTACGTTGATACATCTCTGGTAATAATTCTGGTTCTTTGATCCTGATTTACCCCTTTCATGTCCTAATCCCGCATACTTATTCTTAAACTTCAGATTCAGAGAAGTCGGATTGGCTGATGAAGTAGAAGCCAGAGCTATACTCCGATGTGATGCCCCACCATTTGATTGGCCCTTCTACATCCTAGTCCCGCAGATATCAAAACTTTCTGAAACTCAAAGAAGTCAAATTGGATGATGGAGCTCGCGATAGCAGCCGAAATAATAGTTCCATACATAACGGTACGTGAATATTTACAACCCTTTGATCACAAAGTGCTGATGCAAATGAGCGCCGCTTCCGAAACTCGTTTTATAATCCTACTGTACACAATTCATCTTTTTGACACCCTCTTCTTGTCATCATTTGGTCAGAAGTTCCAAAAACTCAATCAAATACCCAAAGACATGTTCTTATTGTGTCCCTAAACTTATCTGTGAACCAACCGTGATCATTGATAGTTTGATGTACTATTTGTGTATGATACAATATTTTCAAGGCTCTATCTTCACCTTGTAATCTTTACTTGTAGTAATATCCAATTATCTGGTTACCCAGTACTTATATTCTTTGTGGTGCATTCATCCAAGACAGGTCGACTTTTTCGCATTATGGCTCTTTGTTGTAATAAAAACGCTCTTCTATGAAGTACTACAATTAGTGAGTTTCCATGATCTCGCATCAGAGATGTCATCATATTATTTCCTTTAGCGTTCTGATATCCTCTTGAATTCAACGATGTTTGATGATCAAGAAGCTACAAATACTTCCGTGTTGCCACTTCATAGGAACGGCCACTGTAAGTTCATCCTTGGCACCTCAAGTTGATTTGCGAGATACAGATCATCAGCTGAGCTACTACACAACTTTTCCTGGGTACAGCATGAATCTGAGAGGTTTATGAAAGCTTTGCAACTCTAGGATTACTTGTCAATTTTGGTTGGATACATCATGAATCCAAGAGTATAGCCATAAGACTGACATGTTTCAACAATGGAAGATGTTTAACTCAGATGTTTTTATAAAAAAAGTGGGTATGACACACGAAACATAAAGTTTAGAAAGAATGAAGGTACTGATATTTTTCACTTTCAAGAAGAACTGAGACCGTATCCGCAACGGGAAAAATGGAAGCTCCAACAATACAAAACCTATTCAGTAAAGCTTAGAAAATGGTCAAATTTCCCATTGCAGATACTGTCTAATGTGATGAGTAGCAAAAATATGATGATCAAGATTTTATCGTGATGAGTCTGTAAGAGATCCTGTATTTTAATTCTTTTGATCTAAGTCATTGTTCAATATGCACAAAATAGTACAAGTTCAAGTTCATTAAATGTAGGTGATTTTATCACTATCTTGATATCTACTCCTAAATCAGAAGGTCATATTCCATGTTTCAGGTTGCGGCAGATCACAACGTTATGATAGTAGTACTCGGGACTAGTCAACTACCAGACTAGATATAAGACTCCTTGCGATGCATTTAACCATAAGTTTGGCATAAGTCCTTCACCTACCTCCATTCTCATGCCCCTCACACAAACACAAACATCTTTCCCTCTCTCTGATAGTGACCTTCTAGCGTTGAAGGAATGGGTTTTTCAAATAGCACTAGGTTTCCTTCTGCTTGGTGTCCAGGTGACACTTTTAATTGGGGTCCTCTGTGTATTTGTGTAAGAGTGTACCCATTATTTGGCAATTTGAACAAGCTAACCAAGATTTAGGACCCGGGGTTCTCCTCTTTCCAAGTCAAGACTTGCACTATCCTTTGTCACAATCATGATGCCCTTCCTTTCATTGTCATCCCTTGCCATGGAGATAGAGTATATGATAACACAGATTACACTCATTGGATACAATCCCCCAGATTCAAGAGAGGTTTTCCCATTATTCACAAGGCTTAAGATTGTGTTCAATACTATGGACAAACTAAATGTAGGAGACACATAATAAAATTAACATCATGAGATAACATTTTTTCCTTTACCGCTGTAGTATGTCATTGGTGATATAGTTGTTGTTTGGAGGGCTTGGGTGTTATTTCCACAAAGTTTGGCTGTGAAAGTTACATTGTCAATTTGCCTATTGGGTTCTTTTGGTATGAAATTGTTGATTATCATGACAGTATTTTTGATCAGATCACAGTGGGCACATTCTTGGATATTGGACTTACTGCCAAAGACATAATGAGAAATTTCACCAACGCCGGGAACAAGACACAAATCCTGATTCTTGCTGTCCCTTTGATTTTTACGAATTTCACTGCTACAGGATTGATTGGATTTAAAGCATGGTAGATCTGACAAAATATACTATGATTACTAAACTAACAAAGATTTCAGGCATCATTTTCAGAGCATTCAAAGGAACCTAGGGACAACCAATGGATCACCAAGTAAGGTTTTGAAGATACTGTTGCTTTTGATAGAATCTGGTTTGCTTTATCTTGCACTCTGGGTAATTGCCGAACCTTTGGGTTTGGCTCCTTACACGAAGTTCTGGGGGAAGTTGGCACTAAACTATTCTCACGAGTACCATATATAGTAGCCACTACTAAATTTATCTATTTCCGTTAGGACCGGACCGGACCTTTGACTCAGCAATTTGTCACAATGCCCCCTTCCATCACTTTCCTTCCACCTTCGATAGCTCCCGTGTAGTTCCTTTTGCCGAACGTTTGGCTCCTTACAAAACTGTTCGTGGCAGGTTGGTTTTGTCCAATTCTCATGGGGTACCATATATAGTAGTCGACCTTCAAATGTATTCCGTCCGTACAACTCGGTCCAATTTCAGTTTCTACGTCAGTCTGTCCTTTGACCTCTGCCTCTACTTACCTCGACATGACCTTATAAACCCGGTGTTGAGAAATCTTGAGCGCTTATCATGCAGAATGATAAAATTCTTTTGAGTACAACAAAAACAAATAAAAAGATATGCTGCTTGCGATGGACACAATTTTCAATCAGCGAAAGCTTTTGCTGGCCAGCACTACCAGCCAATCATTTGAAATTTATCTCACACACAGCTGTAGAGAAAAAAAAGAGCCAGTAAGGTAGTGCCGCTCAATCTACCACAGGGAACATACATACCAGCCTGCCTTTTGTACCGAAAAAAATTGCAAGTTTGGTCTCCCAAAAGGTAGTTCATATACCTTGGTATCTGTCAATACGAGAAACGAGATAACAGAGTAAGCTTTCTCTGCGCATTTGAACTTTCTCTGACTCAAACAGGAAAAGATTCAAATGACTCAAATCATCCCATGAGAGTTGTCCTGAAATAACGGCTCGGCCTTTCAAATTCATCTTGCTGAATTCAGATCGTGGATCATGTACTTAGACTCAATAACTAGGACCTAGCTTCCCTTGAAATCAGCATTTGCCTTCACTTTTCTTAATTTGTAGTAAGGCTATTTGCTGGATGTCCGTTGTGTTAATCTTACAAGTATAGTTGTCAGTCCATTCAGAGCGCATATTGCTCTATGTTGTGTTGTTGCGTGTCTGCTCGTTGAAAAGCTTATGAATTCTAGATCTTATTCAATATTACCTGGATGCATAACTACACACTCACTTATGACAAAACTATCAAGGGAAGAGCTGAGAGAAATTTCAATCATTGAACCAATGATGGAAAATGCCAACATTCACGCTCTCATGGTATCTCATAAACTTGTCAGCTCAAAGAAGCCATGTATCTTAGTTGATCCTATTGCTCTTTAATTCCTGTAAGTAAATCTGTTTTTATAAAGGTTCGGCCCTCGCCGCTTGCGGCCATACCCCCCAGTCATTTCTGTGGTATGAGTTGTTGAACAATATTAACTGATATTTGTGTTGATTGGTCAGGTTGGTTACCTTGTTCTTGAATCAACACAAGGTAATCACTCTACTGCGGGTCAAGCTTATCTTACAGTAATGCCTGGACTTGTTGTGAGTTTCACAGTGCTTATTTCTTTCAAAATAACCCTTGATAGTCAAAATTTACAGGCCATATATCCAATCCTTATCATTCTTGCGGTTGCACATGAAAATAACAAGCCAGAGAGTGTGAATGAGATGTCCTTGTCTCAATCAATTCGATTTGCTTCAATACGAGCATCTAAATCCGAGGACCATTACTCCGAGTCTGGGGGGGAGTCCCAACCAGCTTTTCCAGCGGCTAGCAATAACAACAGCGCTGAAGTGGAGGGAAATGAAATTGAGGTTGTACCTCGTTTGAGTTAGGTATTTTTTCCCGGAGGGAACGGTAAATAGGCTGAAGACTGGGTTTTCATCTGACAAGGGTCTTGACTTTTCTACTCGGTTGTTTAGCTTCTCTATTTATGATTAAAGCTGTAGTGACCAGTTTGATATACTCCTGTGGTGAATCAATGTATTACATCTTTCAAGGAGGTGTATGAATCATTGGTAAGAGAAGGAAAAATGAAATCGAAGCCGTGGTTTGTTCCATCGCTCCTAGAAATGAAATTGAGCTCTCAGGCCCAGTGGAAAACGTGCTCTGAGCAAATCTGAGAAAATCTGAGCAAACCGAGGTAAATATGCGTCCCGCCAAAGTCGCGCATATTTGCTCAAATAATGGCCCCTTAATTGAGTAAATCTGTGAATTTATACGAGAAAAAATTTCTGAAGAATACAATTCAAAATCATGCCCGTTAAATATGCGCATTTATGCGTATATCTGAGCAGATATGAGGATATCTGCATCGATCACAAGGATTTTGATTTCTAAATTTAGCCTTGCATTTAGCAATCAAATTTGAGCATATCTGAGCATTTCTACGCGTTTCTGCGTACATGCACAAGTTTTCTCGAGGAAAGTGTACACTATGTACAAGTGTAATCCGGTCAAATTTCAGTCACCTGAAGTCGCTCAAAAATTTGCATGTAGCTTTATACGATCTACATGAGAGTAGGGGACTTTTTGTAAAGATCTTTGCACCATCTCCCGTAGACTAGTTGCATGGCTAAAGATAGACTTGCTTGAAGTATGCACAATCTACAACACATGCAACAACCGTCGTTTCTCCCTCGATGGATTCGATGTACCAAATCCACCTCATATCGATGCCGACTGACCTCCACTATCAGCCTTTTAATTGTAGGAAAAACATTTATCTGCGAGAGTCGTTCATTCAAGACTGTTGCATAAGACGGTGAATCAAGAAGTCGGTAGGTTTGTGCTGTATTGCTACAAATACGACACATCCTAATACAGTAATTTTCTGCACCTGATGATTTTTCCGTCAGTACCATCAGGACCCCCGCAAAAGTGTACTCTCCATGGAAAGCCGGGTTTCCAGGCTACCTGTACAGGTATTTGGTACCAAAATCAGCACTTTTGGATTTTTTTCCCGGACTCTTCCCCCAGAGTTTGTCCGGATTAGGTCATCACCTCAGACGGAGGAAAATTTTGTCCGGATTATTGATCAAGGATAAATAAGTATCTAATAGTCATAAATTTCACTGATTTCCTCCTCTTCTCTACTTCCCTGTCCTCACCACTTCTTATTTAGTGCCTCTACAGCTGCCACAATGGAATCGAGCTCAATTTTCAAGTCTTGATATAATCTCCAGGCATCATCTGATAAGTGAGTAGACTGTAGCAGACTGTTTTCATTCGTGTCCTCCATAATTAATGCATTGTTCCAAATTACTTGAACTACTAGTGTCTAAATCTGTCTGAATTTGAAGTCCAAGCACTGGTTTACTAAAAGAGGCTGTGTGGTTTCATCCTCGTCCTTATTGTCCGGACTTTGACCAAACCTTGATCAAACCTTGTGGCCTCGATTATAGTCTGTCCGGACCAGGGTTCTAACCTTCAGCCTTCAGACCCCCATTTTGTCCGGACTTTTGACCAGACCTCTCAGAACGGGGGTCCCGTACCATCACTGGCATCAGTCAGCCTGAGCGAACACCATCAGTCAGCAAAATCATGGCCACTCCTGGTATTAGCAAGGATCTTTCGAATTCTTCGATTACTTTACGAACACGGCGACGTCCCTCTTATAAAAGCACCTAGAATGGCCACAACGATAAAAATCAACAACTACCCATTTCCACCTTCTTCTAACTCCACTTGCCTTCCTAATCCCAACGAGATGTCATCCCCCACTACTTCCAAACTCTTCCGACCCCTCACCGTGGGTGATGTCACTCTCAAACACCGAGTAGTCATGGCTCCTCTGCGTTTTCGCGCCAACACCAACCATGTTCCTCTTCCCATCGCCAAAGAAATGTACGCACAACGAGCGAGCACCCCGGGAACCCTTTTGATCACAGAAGCGACGTTCATTGCCCCTCGTGCGAGTGGGTATGATCACACTCCGGGTATTTGGTCGGATGAACAGATTGCTGCGTGGAAAGAGGTTACGGAAGCCGTTCACGCTAAAGGCTCTTTCATCTACCTCCAACTCTGGGCTATTGGGCGATTCGCCTATGTCAACTCGCTCGCTAAAGAAGATCCTTCATATGACGTCGTTTCTGCATCCGACATACCTCTCTCCGACCGTCCCACTACTGATCCTAAACCCCGTCCTTTAACCATCCCCGAAATCAAAGAATACATCGCGTTATACGCTCAAGCCGCTTCTAATGCTGTACATAAAGCCGGGTTTGATGGGGTAGAGATTCATGGAGCAAATGGGTACTTGGTAGATCAGTTTTTGCAGGATGTTTCGAATAAGAGAACGGATGAGTATGGTGGAAGCGTAGAGAACAGAACGAGGTTTGCTTTGGAGGTTGTAGATGCAGTTGTAAAGGCTGTTGGACCTAGGAAGACAGCGATCAGAATTAGTCCGTGGAACAATTTCCAAGGTGGGTTCATAACCTCTCCCTCTTTTTTTCGTTCCGAAAGCTTATATCCTGCCTCTTTGTTCTCTTTTTATAGATATGAAAATGACAGACCCTAAACCCACTTTCGCCCACCTCGTCTCTGAAATCAAAAAAGCTCATCCCACGTTGTCCTACATCCACGTTGTCGAGCCCCGTATACAAGGTGCCGAAGTCGTCGACGTCCCTGAAGAAGAAAGCAACGACTTTATTCGAGAAATCTGGGCGAGTCCCGAGACCGAAACCACTAATGCTAGGCGACTGATTAGCGCTGGAGGTTATACCAGACAAACTGCGATAGATGCTGCTGAGAAGACAGGAGATCTGATTGCTTTTGGAAGACTCTTCATTGCTAATGTGAGTACCCTTTTTTTGGTAGAATTTCAATCAAATATTTGGTTTTAATTAATTAATGATTGGTTTCTAATATAATAGCCCGATCTCCCATATCGTTTTGAGCACGACGTCTCTCTGAGTCTCTGACCAAGCCTCAGGAGGCTGATCGAACGACTTTTTACGTTCCGAACAGCTCGAATCCTGAAGGGTACACGGATTACCCATTCACTGATAAGACTCATTTCTAGTGCGTGCAGAAGACCTAAATTATAAACCAGAAAGTTGAGCATGACTCCATAGATATATCGACGGCTATTCATAGAGTTCCTAATCTTAGATATGAACATCGGAGTTTTTATCTTTTCCTTTTCCTGTTCCTATGATACTATTTGTTTATTCCTAGTGGCTAGTCATTTTTGATCGGCTACATATTGTATCGAACATTCTTGTACTAATGTGTTTACCTATACTATCTGTACTCTACTTCGACAGTAATTATAAGTGTATCATAGAATTATCAGTAGTTTTTGGAGTTTTCATGCGCTAGAATTTTTCTTTGTGCCGGTGATATGTAAGTCCAAAGCCGTGTTTTTGAGAGAACTTCTCGATGAAAAAAGAACAAGGATATGAGAATTGTCATTGTCTATCGGTGCGCCACATACATAGAATGGCTGAAAAAATGTGAACAACAGACCGCATCTACAGTGGCGGCCAAAAATGATGACTCCCCTTAAATTCAAAACTCAATTAGATCAAGTCACATGGAGGTCATCATTTTTCGTTGTTTTGAGGAGATGAGTGTCAGTAGAAAGAAAAGGTTTAGTCGAGTTTTCAGTTGAGTAGCCGGAAGTTGCTGACTGAGATGCTTTGGCACTGCATGCCGCAGCTGACGTCATCTACATGCCTACGGAGGACGGATAAATTGAGGAGATGATAGGTCTCGTCCCCATTACTTGCGTGGTACAGCTGGCGACGAGACTATGGATAGGTTTGATAACATGCATAATATGTACAAGTGTAATTCGGTCAAATTTCGGTCACCTGAACTCGCTCAAAAATTTGTATGTAGCTTTTACGATCTACGTGAGAATAGGGGACTTTTGTAAAGATCTTTGCACCATCTCCCGTAAACTAGTTGCGTGGCTAGAAATTGAAGTATGCACAATGATCTGGAAATCCAATACAATACTTACATGCAACAAACCGCGATTTCTCCCTCGATGGATTCGATGTACCAAATCCATCTCATATCGATGCCGACTGTCCTCCACCATCAGCTTTTAATTAGAGGAAAAACATTTGTCTACGTTCATTCGAGACTGTTGCATTAAGATGGCGAATCAAGAGGTCGATAGGTCTGAACCAGTATTGCTATAAATACAGCACGTGCACATCCTAATACGGCTAGAGGAATTCATGGTTTTCTTTGACGATCCTAGGCAAAACCCTACCCTCGATGACTTGAAGGAACAATTGGAGGATTTCGCAGAAAGAGAAGTAGGTCCTTTACGAATGACTTGCTGCAAGAATTGGAAAAGGGCGAGCCTTCCTCCTTTCTCGCCGGTGGAGAGCCAAGAGCCTGGTAGTAGATTCTTTAGTTTCGACAGCGTAAGAGGAGTCGAGTAGAAATCTGCGAGTGGATCCGTAGTCGAAACTGCCCTACTATCAAGGATATCGAACTTGTATTATAATTGTAAATAGAAGCAGTATATTGATTCATGGATCATTGGTGATACAGTAGTATCTTTTGACGCAAATACGAAAATTACCTACTAGCAACAAAGGGAAGGATCGTCAATGGTTCGATGTCAAAAAGAGGTCTATCAATGTAAGCCATCGCACTGACGACGCACGCTTGAAGGCGATCTCGTGGCAGGGACGAGCTAAGGAAGTCGAAGCCTTCTAGTCCAAACACGACCACATGTCGAGCCAAAAGTCCTTTGTTCTCTTCCTCGTCAAAATCCTCTTGGACCTCTTCTGCTTCACTCGTCTAGGCTATCAATTATCCCGCCGTGGTCTCATTATTTTGTACCCGACCGTGGTCTCACTGGACCTCTTTTGCCAAATCCAACCTTGGACTTCACCACTCTAATCTGGGATCGTAGTCTACATTGTTCGTAGTGGGTTCAAACATTTGGTCTTCATCTGTCCTAATTACTTCGTCCAATAGAGATAACGACCCAAATTTTGTCTTGTCAACTATGGCCGACCGTCTGCCACCCGAGCTTATCATCGAGATTGTCCATTATCTCCCTCTGACGGATGCCACTCTCGGAGTCCTCACTCAAGTCTGCAGCACCTGGCGCCGAGTCATTGCTAGCGAACCAAAGCTCTGGAGGAAACTCACATTATCGCCTCGAGTTAATTGGGATAGTCCCGTACTGGGTCCAAATCAATCTCACATAGAATTTGGACGACAATGGCTCCAGCGGGCTGGTCCTTACGGACTGGAAATCGTCATCGATGACCTTGCCACAACAATGTACAACTTGAAACCAAGCCCGCATAACCTTCTGGACGCAATTATGCCGTTTTACAAGCAATGGCAAACTCTCCAGCTCTCCCTCCACTTCGATTCTTACAAACCCCTATTCGACATGGTAGGATCGGAGCTGCCCAGGTTGGAAGAGATATCCCTGGAATTCTCCTCGAGAGATGGAGACATTCTTCGCCCACTCGAACAACAAAAAACCAAGACCTTTGACGCTGCACCCCTTCTCAAACGTGTTCAACTAGTGTCACAGGAGTCAGACTATCGCCTTCCTCTGCCTCTCCTAGATTGCATCTCGTTCCCCTACCAAAGACTCACTACACTGGTTTTGGAGAATGTTTTTGATGCTAATCACCCTGTTCTCACCCAAATCTTAGCGGTTGCTACCAACTTGGAACATGCACGATTTGTTTTGGGATATAGTACCTTGGACTTTGAAGACTTGGCAGGCGATGAGTGGGAAAGACGCGATGAGCTGTACCGTTCAAAGCGTTCCTTTGCGTCATGTCCCAAACTCGTGGATTTGGAGATCATTTCTCAAGGCGTTATAGAGGCCGATTTTGTTCTCGAAGTCCTCACGGCCCCTGCCCTTCGGGAGCTCAGATTATACCACAACCTCGTTCTAGAACTTAGTGACGCCCTCGAGGCTTTTCAAAAACGCTCCAAAGCACCCCTACAACTTTTGCATCTTCACTGTTTCGACGAGATCGACCCAGATACAGGTGCCGATCTGGTTGCATTCCTGAAGCTTGTCGGGGAGACTCTGCAAGAACTAGTATACAACGTTCATGGACATGCTCCCGACTACATGCTGGACATGATGGAAATGATCACTTTTCCACTCGACACTGGCGATTTTACAGGAGACCCTCTTCTCCCCAATCTCAAGCGTCTTGGCATTGGTTTGTATTTCTGTAACCCCACGTTTGCGCGTGCCTTGTATCGCGTTGTAGCTTCTCGTGGATACACAAACCCTGGACCCCCAGATGTCTCGCCGGGTTGTTGGTTTCAGGATTGGTCGAAGGAGCATCGCTTAGAAGAGGTGGTGTTATATTGTGACGCTTACGAGAGTGCTAGCTTCTATAACTTGAGGAGACAACTGAGAAGTTTCGAGGAGCGAGAGGTAGATGCTTTACGAGTGACTTGGTGCGGAACAGGTCGGGACAGGTCTCCTCAACGGTCGCCTTGTGAGGAGGAAACCAACAGAACGTTTAGTTTCGACAACAGACGGTAAGAGGAGACAAGTGGAGGATCATTATGAAGGGTCTCAGTAGACACCGTACTCTGAAGAATATGTATTATGATTATAGCAGTGGTTGTGATAGACCAACTTACTAGTAGTACGATTGCGCATGGAGCGCTATCTTCTGGCACAGATACGAGCGAGATGATGTAACAAGGGGAAGGGCCATCGATAGAAATTGAAGATTCCGATTCGACAGACAAAGGGGTATATAAACATTCTACTTACGAGTTCAAGTTGTATCTGTGAATATAATGGGTATAAAATCAAAAGCTGTTATGTAGTTTTAACTTTGCGGAGGAGGAATCTATCAACCGGATTTGTCAGTGTCACAAGATCTGGACGCCAGGTCCGTGACTGTGTGACTGTCTAACTCTTTTGCCAGATCCAAGTTCCAACATCGATTCAGTCTGAGTCTTGAACTTCACTACTCTAATCTGGAATCGTAGTCTGTATTGTTCGCAGTGAGTCCATTGTTCACACATTTGGCCTTCACCGGTTTGTCTTATTTATACTCCGTCCAATAGGAAAAACAACCCAGCTTCTTCTGTCTTGTCAGCCATGGCCGACCGTCTGCCACCCGAGCTTATCGTTGAGATTGTCCATCATCTCCCTCTGACGGATGCTATTCTCGGGGTCCTCACTCAAGTCTGCAGCACCTGGCGCCGAGTCATCACTGGCAATCCAAAGCTCTGGAGGAAACTAATATTATCGCCTCGATGTGTACGTCCAAGTCAATCTCACATAGAATTCGGTCAACAATGGCTCCAGCGGGCTGGTCCTTGCGGACTGGAAATCTTCATCGATGACTCTGCCATACGAGAGACTCGGACTCGGACACCAAGACCGTATAACCTTCTGGATGTGATCATGCCGTTCTACAAGCAGTGGCAAGCTCTCCAGCTCTCCCTCCACTTTGATTGTTACAAACCTCTATTTGACATGGTAGGATCAGAGCTGACCATGTTGGAGGAGGTATCCCTGGAATTCCCCTGGCGATATGGAGACGTTATTCAACTCGAACAACAACTTATCAAAACTTTTGATGCTGCACCCCGTCTTAAACGTGTTCAACTAGTGTCAAGCTCGAAATATTCCCTTCCTTTATCTCTTCCAGATCGCATCTCGTTCCCCTACCAAAGACTCACTACGCTGGTTTTGGAGTATGTTTCTGATGCCAATCCCTCCGTTCTCACGCAAATCTTAGCGGTCGCTACCAACTTGGAATGTGCACGATTTGGTTTTGGATATCAAAGTGCCTTGGATCGGGACCATGAAGAGCTAGGAGCCGATGAATGGGAAAGACGCTATGAGTTGCACTGTTCAGCGCGTTCCTTTGCGTCATGTTCCAAACTCGTGGATCTGGAGATCATTTCTCAAGGTGTTATAGAAGCCGACTTTGTTCTCGAAGTCCTCACGGCCCCTGCCCTTCAGGAGCTCAGATTATACCATCACTTCGCTCTAAAACTCAGTAACGCCCTCGAGACTTTCCAAAAACGGTCCAAAGCACCCCTACGGCTTTTGCATCTCCACTATTACGACGATGACGAAGCAGGTACCGATCTGGTTCCATTCCTCGAGCTTGTCGGGGAGACTCTGCAAGAACTAGTGTACGACGTTCACGATAGTACTTTCGACCAGAGAGTGCTGGAGACGATGGAAATGATCACTTTTCCACACGACACTGGCGATTCTACAAGAGCTTGCAAATCCTACGATCCCTCTTCTCCCCAATCTCAAGCGTCTTGGCGTTGCTTGCATTTCTGTTATCCCGAGTTTGCACGTGCATTCGGTCGTGCTGTAGCATCTCGAGGATATGCTCCTTACACGAACTCTGGACCCCCAGATGTCTCGCCGTGTTGTTGGTTGAAGGACTGGTTAAAGGAGCATCGCTTAGAAGAGGTGATGTTATATTGTGACTGGTTTGAACAGATCAATCCCAACCATGTTTCCGAGAACGTTACCGTCCGTGAATTGAGGAGACAACTGAGAAGCTTTGAGGAGCGAGAGGTAGATTCTTTACAAATGACTTGGTGTGGAAAAGGTTGGGGCAGGGAGTCTCCTCCTAAATGGTTGCCTTGTGAGGCGGGAACCAATAGAACGTTTAGTTTCGACAACAGACGGTAAGAGGAGACGAAGGATTGTGAAGGGTCTCAGTAGAAACTATACTATATCAAGGGGTGAAGATTATGTATTATAATCATAGCAGTGGTTGCGGTGGACCGAATTGTGGTAATAGTACGAATGCTTCTGACGCAGATACAAGCAAGATGGGTAAGAAAGGGAATGATTCGAAAGCCAAAAGGGTAAACTCTGTCGATTGAGTTGTATTCCCACCGTGTCTATCGGAGAATAATGGGTATAAAATCGTGAATTTGTAAAGCTGTTAGATTTGTGAAAGTGTAGTAGATACTGTTCAGTGGTTCAATATCGAACTTCAAGTCAATGAGTAGATACTGTTTGATCAGTGGTTTTATCGAGCTTCAAGTCAAGAATCTCAGCCATCCAGTGGTCCTCCACTCTCAGCTTTAAGCTTCGACTGGCATTGAGGATACATCTATTAATGAAACATCAAAAAAAGACCTTTCATCCAAGATTCCTCCTCCGCTTCACTTCGGGTTCTTGTCCAAGCCATTGATCCACTGATAAAGAACTCTCTATTTGGCAGCTCTTCAATCGGATTAAACCACGTTCCAGGTCGTCCCAAAAGCGGCAGCGGTACTCTTTTGGCTTTAAGACAAAAACCGAGGACGCCAAAGACAATGATGAAATGATATTTTCTCGATATCCTAACTGATATGTAAGTTCCTCTTCTTGACGTTCAAAATGGGGGTCGGATTCTGTGTATCATCAGTCATATCAATATATTATGGACTATGTAGAAGAGGGCGGACGCATACTAAGTCTCGTCGCTTCAACAATCAGTTCCATTATGCCAGAAGTAGCCAGCAGCCGGCGGGATTCGAGGGAATGACCACTTCGAGCCATCTGTTGGATAAAATGTGTGACAACAATATGTCGAAAAATTGTCGTATCGAAATCAAAGAAAAAACAGGGATGAAAAGGGTTCTCTCTAAGTTCAAAGCGTGTAAGAATTAGTGGACTGCTAGTAGCACCGCTTTGCTTACACAAGAGCTGAGAGCCTCTGTATGATACGAGAAAATGACTCTTTCCCGTAAGAGAGGGTGTGATCATCATGGAAATAGACCTTGGTAATTCGAAGATTTGAATTGAAGCGCTGGCAGAAAAACTGATTCATTGAACGGAGAGCACGGAAGGCAATTCCTTCATCCTCATGGAGTTCTGAGCTATGTTACAAAAAAAAAATCATCAATATACAAATGGCAACTTAGAGCAAAGCGAAGAACTTGAATTCACCCAGCAAATTGTATAAGGTCTACAAATATATCTTTAAGAATGTTTGTTTCGAAATGTCGTGAAAAGTCCGTCATCATATCGTGAATCGAACTAATCCTCCAATAAATCCATCTCTTCTCAACAGTACACCAAGCTTCCTTTCTTCGCATCATCCTCTGAGAATCGGTGGTACTGTCGAAATCAGGACTGGGATAAGGAAATACCGAGAAAGCAGGATGCATAGGCCACAGAGCCTGTAATGGATGTGTTTGAGTTTGCGTTTGAGTGTGCATAGTCACTGCAATAAGGTGTTTGTTTTCGTATATAGCTGCGAGTAAACTGTGGCATGCTATGAACAAAACGGATTTACGACGATATTTGGTACGGTCCGAAGATAGGACGAGAGGATCACGAAAGTCGGTAGCGTATAGGTGAAGGAGAAAGTCGAGTAAACCAGACTCGAGTATGATAGAGCATAGGGAAGACGAGGATGTCGAGGAAGTGACAGAGGCTAAGTTTCGGAGAAAGTAGATGAATGGGAGAAAGGTGTGATCATCATCATTAGATGGGGTGACGGGAAGGCTGGCTTTATAAGCTCGAATGACAGAGTCAATAACTACAGAGGGAGAATGGCTAGTTCAAAATGCTTCATGAACTGGACAGCACTAGAACACCAAAAAATCGAGACGGCCCACATTAACATATCGAAACGAGCGATGAGCTCTGAAAGAAGTATGCAACATTCAAATGGATGCCAGTTCTTGAGCGCTTTTATGAGGTTTCTTGTCCGACCAGAAGCGATTTGTCGGACAAGGATTTTCATTGCGCCAGAATGAATTGTATTAGAGTACATTCCGGGTCTTTCCATGCGTTTTCGGCCTGAGTTTTGAACGGGTTAAGAGGTGAAAGGGAAAGTTACGCACCTGGACAATTCCAAAAGATCGCTATGCATCTCCGGGGACATGGTCTCATCTCTAATTTGTGAGCTGATAGTATACAGCCTCCTGGATATAACGACTCTTTCCACACCCTTCAAAGTGAACTTGCCCAGGTTTAAAATAGCATTTCCAGTCAACGACCCGATTCCTCTGACTGTGCTGACTGAAGATGAATCTGCAGAACCAGAATAAAGGCTTCCGCTACCAGGTAATGATATGGAAGAAGTGGAAAAGACTCTGTTTCCAGTCAAGGGTTCAGTTCCCCTAACTGTGCTGGTTGATGGTGAATCTGCAGAACCATAACGGAGGCTTTCAATACCAGCAGCAGAGCCAGTGGATAGTGATATCATGATGGAAGAAGTGAAGAAGGCCGCGTTATTTGATTCCTCTGTAGACTGTTGTTTGCAAGAGTTGTGATGATAGTTGATCACACCATCGGCGAAGCCAACAGTTTTTCCTCGGTGGGAAAATACATCAAATGTGGCGGTTTCTATGTATTTTCCTAGTCTCTCCTAGACAGACAACATGACGATCAACCAAAGTTGATGTATGGTAGTCTGTTATTTTCCCACCAAGGAAAAGGCCGTCGCAGAAGTGACCTGTTCGAGTCTAATTCCTCCTGCTATCCTCAAAACTTTTTAATACCAATAGTATTAAGTAGCAATGTTGAAAGGGCGAGGGGTAACGGCAAAGGATATGTTGGTAGGCCGGTGTTGTGCGAGCCACCGGTACCGGTGGTCACCACGGAAGCCTTGAAATGTTGTGCTTACTACAAACTCATCTTGAAACAGGCCATCATGATTATTCGGATCATTGACCACCCATCGCTATTCCCAATACTTCATGGTACATATACGGCAGGGATACAGCGGAGACACGCAAAGTCACTTGGCGTATACGTTGGTACTTGAAAAGAGAGAGAAGAACGGATAAGTGAGACGGAAATGGTGGGTTCGGCGAGTCGTACGTCGTAAAAAAGTTTGCCTGAAACGATGGATATCAAAGCAGTTGCAGTAGAATATCTCACTAGTAACTGCAGTTGCAGACGGCTACCTTCTGAAACAAATACTTACGAACAAGAGAATGGAACAACGGGGGGGCTGTAGGATATTTCATAGTTGTGGAAGCTGTTGGCTTTGCGAAATTGCAGTGGGTACTGCTGAGGTAGGTAACACGACTCCTCCAAGATGTTGAACTCGGAGTGGTCCAGGAACGGAGCCAACCGCTAGCTTCATATCAATATGAATAGGAACCCCGCGCAATATAAGTTCGATGCTGGGGACGAGAATTTTTTCTTCTTGCTAATTTATGTATACTTCTTTGACCGAACAGAAAAAATCAACGGATCTCTCTTTTTCTTGTTGACGAAAGTCCGTCAACTTTTTCATCAAGTGCCCTGACATCAAATCAACAAGCTATCGTGAACTGTTTCCGCTGCTCATCTCCGTTCATAAACCTGAGCCATCAAAAACTCCGCAAGGTGGTCAACATGTTACCGGTTACCACTAAGTAGAAGCTAATTTTGATCGAGTATCCGTCACAACTTGCCAACTTGCGACACCATTGGCTGAGCCAATCTTCAAGCCACTCACACAAGCACAGCGATGTCAATTACTATTTTGTATCGGGTAATGGGTCACCTTAAGGGTTTTTATGTTATATAGGGTGAGCTACAAGACTTTCACCTATTGTATGGTGCTCAATATCCAGTATGGCATCTTGTGAGTGTATTATGTCGAGATATGAAGACACTATAGGCTGTTTTGAGTACATGGTGAATGTTTTCTTCCAGTGTGTCAGTTTTTAGTGAAAATCAGGAAATGGGTCAATGGCTTGTTCAGTCTATGTCTGAAATGACATATCTACTTCTAAGCTAGTCAATTTACCGCTACAGTCATGTGAACACTTCACAAAAAGTTTCGGAGCGGGGGACAGCCACAGCACCGTTGTTGAGTTTGCGACCACTCCGCCGCATGGGGCAGACCTAAATAAGGAAAATGACATCATTGCCTACCCATCAAATTTCGCGTATCTCCTGATCAGGCTTCGCAATCATCAACAGCCGACATTGACGGTTGCGTAAGGTCTTAAACTACATATCTAAGCACCCTAGATGTTCCCCGAAAAGGCTGAGCTCTCAGGAAATGGGAAGTGACCCACTTCCTGGTCTGCCCAGCTTCCTGATAGAAAATAGTAGAGGGTGTGCACTACCTGCTAAAAAAACTCCAAGTAAAAACTTGAACTACGATATCAGATCCTCCAGCCAATAAAATCTAATCATCTAATGATCTGTTTGGATCGACGAGCAATGATACCGGTGGAACATTGTCAATGAGAGATGCCAAAGCATCGTATGCTTCTTCAGCAGAAACTCGATGGGTTGGATCAGATGGATGAAAGGTTGCCAGGACCTCACTAATTTCGGGGTTTGAACACTTTGAGAAAAACAAAAAACATCAGAAATTCAAGCTCCACTTGATTCTGTAACGTTAACACCTACCTCAAAACCAAGTTCTTCAAGTCCTGTGAACAATTGCCAAACATCGAGAGAAAATGGATCATATCCTGAACCTGAGAGCACGTCCTCTGGACATGGTCTTCCATAGGAATCATATTCAATCGATTCACCGACTGGTAACCAATGGCATACGGCCTGTTCTGCCTCAGAAAATTGAATCGCGGTTTCGAAATCCGTTAGGTATACACGAGGACGAGAATGCGAGACTCGCTGCATTAATAAGGATTCAGGTTGTCATTGAACTAAAAAGTTGTCCACGAATGCGTCCTGTGTAGTTCTTTTCTGTTAAGCTTTTTTCCTGATAGAAACCTGATCAGCAAAACTTACACGATGGGCAATCCGTTGGGTGTGGATATATCTGAGAGCTTCAAGCGCTTGGAGAAACATTTCCATGACATCTCCGAGTGAATTTTTGGGCCAAAGACTCGGATTCACTGCATCGCTCAGAGAAGAACCAACTAAAGGGAATATGCCAAATGTCACTGGCACACTGGGAGATTCAATCTCATCAAGCATATGAAGAGCGTGATTCTGACTGAGTAAAGAATTCGGTGACCTGCTGAGTTGGCGTAATATCAACAAATGGTCGTAACCTCCGCCGTGTACCGTGATCGCACGGATCAACACATCTGTCCCATCGCGAGTTCTAGCAATGCGAGACAAGGGAAGCTATACATAAAGTTTGGTCTCAACGAACAAAGACCCAGCCAAGAATATTCTAAATTCACTCACCGGGTGACAAAAAATCTTGCGCGATCCAGGAGTACCAGGTTCAAAGCTAGCAAGGCTTTCTCGCTTTGGGCCCGAATAAATGAGTCCGTTTTGCTCCGGACAGGTCATTTTGGGGGCCTTGAACTCGCCGTTCCGGACATGAGGCCACAACTGCAAACCTGCACCATCGAAAATGGGAAGGAAACTGTGCCAGAGCGCTTCGGATTCCAGGATTTCAAGTTTTCGCCAGTTGACTAGGGTTCGCGGAGGCTGACAAAAAAGTTATATTCATGATCAGAGCTAGCAGACCTAGTATCGAAGACAGAGCAAAAACCGACCGTGACTGTTGTGATTGTTGTTGCGGTGCTGTTGGCCAACTTGGACTTTTTTTGGAAGAACCATAGTAAAAGAACATGAATGAGAGCCCCCGTGGCTAGGGTGGACAGTAAAAAAGTTGCAACCGTAAGCCAGGTCATGGGGGTTAGATACTAGAAACTTGAAAGAGTTAACCCAAGATTCTCAGGCTCACGTACTTACGCATTTAAGGTAGGGCTCACGCGTGATGAACCAAAACTGAGCTATGTGCGTAAGTGTCAGCGATGATTCTAATCGTGTGTCCTTTTCTCTGATGGTCGAAAGAAAGCTCATAGAGATGTAAGTAATCCATATATTCTACGTTCATAGTAACTTACTACTAGTGAGAACGCGTGAGGCAAAGCTGTGGTTATGAGCCTTTGGCGCCCCTTCTGGTTCGGCAACGTTGTCTCCTGCGTCGAGTGCATGACTACGAACGAGCTTGCAAAATTGGCGTTTGACTGTTATTTCTTTCAGACGGGGTATAGGTGAGTAGTTGTCTGCATTGTTTTGTTACGATGCGCGCTGGGATTGATATTGAATACCTCTCAAGGCTTCAAGGCAACAGTTCCATATTCTGACAGACCTCTTGAAGGCAGTTGAAGGCTCAATCAAAACGTCCCTCCGCCTCTAGATCTTCCCTTGTGGTCTGCATGGGACAGGAACCTCTGGAAGAATGATATAGGTCCGAGTCTCATCCTTCTTCAAAAGTCCGTCGCCCACGTCAAACAAATGCTTCTCTTTAAAACACTCGTGTGCCCGTGTATCCCATTGCTATCGTGCCCCTGGTTATTGCTATCAGTGTCACATACCGACACACCACGATCTCAACACGGCCGTTCCAAAAACTCATCTCGTTCTCACCGATTTTCCATCTTGTCGATAAAGAATGGGTGTTGACCTCTTCGAATTCGTGTGTTTTATCCATCTCGACTACCGACGATATCCGAAGACCAATGGTCGTCCTTGCTCTAACTAACAAGTCCTCTCGGACTTTCGACCCCGTTGCTTGATGCCGTACAGAGGCTTGAGGGACCAGGGGTCGTAGGATTCAAGAATCGAGTCGAAGACCGAGAATGTCCGAAAGATCAAAACGTCGTTATTGTAAGTGTAAGTCCTCCAATGAACATTCTCTTCGGTATTTAACTCCGTTGCTCATACCGGACATGATCATAACCTCAACCTATCATGATCAAAGGACATGCGAAAATCAAAAGGCCCGTGTTTCCTTTGAGGACCCCTTTTCACCCGCGCGTCGTTCATGCAGCCAAACCATGGGCCAGCCTTTCTCGGCTCCGTTTGTTCAACGTTCATGCATCCATGCCGATCTGTGGTTGTACAATAAACCGGGCGTACATAACTCAGTTTCCCATGCTTTGATCATATATGCACCATACTCTTAGAAGGGGTGATGGTACGCATTAACGACAGCGTTGAAGTTCTTCTCAGGCTTGACCAGAAGCAACAACGCTTAACCAAAGTTTCTATGACCTCTCAAGTCGTTAGCGCTGATCACCAGTCCTCCATGATGTTTCCTTCTAGTAATGAACAACGATGTCGTCATGTTACGCTCGTGTATTAACTCTCTTCCCGCTGTAACGCGTCGACTAAACCATGGAGTTTTTCTTCCCAGGTCAAAAGAAAAAGGGCCTTCCGACCATCATCAGTGACTTCCATCAATAACCGACACGGTAAAAGTTCCCAAGGAATCTTACTGTTCGTGAGATGTTGTTACTATTGTAGGACGTATATGTCCCCATCGCTCCAGGGCCCGAAGCGACTATTCGCAAGGACTACTTTTAACGACATCCCTTCCACTCTACATCTCGTCCCTTCTCGGCCGACGACCGGAATTGCTATACCAAAAACGGATGCATGTATCCCCAAAGTCTCAGCACCTAACCCTCCCGTCCGGGGCCGTCAACCAATTAACCATCAAGCCTGGAGTTATGTTCCAGGCGCGCCTTTATCCCGGAATGGGGGTTCCGAATTGTCTTCGTTGCGCGGGAGTCCGATGGACCACATACCGAAAGGAAGCTAAGAGCCTTATATATGTTCATTGTTGAGTAGAACCATTCGGATGAACGCGGGTGTTCGGGATTCTAGGAACAACTTACATATATACACTAAAAACAGCATGACATACTTATCTCGTGCTAAGGATTATTTAGAAACAACGATTTCAGTTCTTCTGTTCATTGGTTCCTTCAGAGCTGGCTGCTGAAATGGTTTTCGTCTCTAATACAAACTTCTGACTAGTATAAAATCCCAACGCTCACCTTTTTTTCTTTTTTGAAATTTGTTGCTTGGCGAGTTTTTGATGTAGGGATTTGAATTGGAAAATGACCAAGAAAATGCGGGGAATGTGGGGTATGAAAATCCTATTTGTGCGAAAATAAAGGTGTCACATGCTGTCACGCTACCTATCATCTGCTCAATTTAAAGCGTTTCTTGTCTAATGCTGTTGTATCCTTGTTCTTCTACACCCATTTGCCTCGAGCCTTTAGTTTCCGGGTACGCATTTCTTTTCCTTCTGTGCTTCATTATACTGAGGGTCCCGATTCTAACAGTAGGGTAAATCTTACCGACTGCTCTGAGCGAGGTTCTGCCTGTCTGTCTCCAACTTCTATACACATAATTGACGGAGTGACATAGGCGGCCCAAGTGAACGTGACCACAAGGAAATCAGAATTCTTTCGCACCACGACACCCCCCTTCGTTGGAGATTCCCCAAATTGTGACAACATCATCTCCTCTTCCCTCCTCCTCCACCATCCCTTCCTATAACCCAAACTCCCCTCCCCTCCCCAAATAATGTCCACTTCGACGCGCACGCCAATCAAGGTTTTAGAGCCTATGACTCCGCCTCCTGTCATTCCCAAATCAAAGAAACCATATCCAGTATGGCTTGGAGGTGCGCAATTGTAGTCGTCGTGTGCCCGTTCGTTTTAGTGGACAAAGTTTCTCTAAGCCCGTTCGTTTCATCATCACAGGTGTCGCTGCGACAATAGCCGCTTCCATTACTCAGTACGTATTACATTGGTTTATTCACGGACGTCATTTAGCTCATTGTGTTTTGCCTACTAAAGTCCCTTAGATCTCACCAAAGTCCGTCTACAAGCTTCAGGGGACAAACGTATGATTGAGAGTTTGAAGAAGACGGTTAGAACAGCTGGTGCGTTTTCCGAGTTTACACACGCCCCCATCCCTTCCCTTCCCCTCCCCTTCCCTCCCTGCTTCTTGTGTTTAGCCGAATCCTCGTTTTTTTTTCTAATTGTGTAATCAACTTTTCTTCCTCTCAAAAGGCGTTAGAGGTCTCTTTGACGGTATAACCGGAACGTGGATGAGACAGATGTCATATTCCATGTGTCGTTTCTGGGCTTACGAGGAAAGCAAGAAGTTCCTTGGTGCTGGGAAAGACGCTCCAGCGTGGAAATTGGGTCTCGCTGGAAGTATGGGTGCGTGTGTCCACTAAATCGATTATCTTTTTTTCCCCATTTATACTGTTATACTGTTGTTGTGTCAATTGTGTCAACTTGACTGATCACGAACGGACTGTACTATATGGATCTTATATAGCTGGAGGTATTGCTGGTTTCGTCGGTAACCCCGGTGGTAAGTGGTCCTTATGGCTCTTTCATGTGATTACGATGATTGATCCCTTCATAGAAATCGTGATGGTCCGTCTACAAGGAGACTTTGCTAAACCTCCCGAAAAGAGGTTCAATTACAAGCATTGCTTCGATGCCTTGTTCAGGGTAAAGTGCCATCCATACCTAATCATTCCAATTGGCAATGACGTTATTGACATACTTTCGGGTCCTCAAGATGGTCCGAGAAGAGGGCGCTTCTTCATTGGCTCGCGGAGTCGGTCCGAACGTTTTTCGTGCTATTTTAATGAACGCCAGTCAACTTGCATCGTAAGTGGTCCAAGAGTTCTTAAACCCGATGTTTCGTATATAGACAAAAATAAATGCTAATCTCTAACTCTGCACACAAACACAACGGTTTAGGTACGACTTTTTCAAAGCAGAACTTCTCAAGACGAAATATTTCGAAGACAACATCATGTGTCATTTCACCGCTAGTTTCGCCGCTGTACGTGTCCATTCCGTGTCTAACAAGCCCGTCCTCCGGTTGGCGGTTGGCTGTGTTAACTTAAACTAATTGGGCTTTTCAACCTCCCTCTAGGGTACCGTCGCTACAACAGTCTGTTCACCCGCTGACGTCCTCAAGTCTCGTATCATGAACGCGTCTGGACCTGGGTCTTCCGTAAGCCTCTCACTTCTTTTCTTTGAGCCCCTATTTTGTTTGATCCGCTTTGACTGATCTGTCTCTCTCTTTACGCACACGCACGCGCGCGCGCTTTTTTTTGTTGGTCCTACTCTTCTCCGCATACAACACTAAACTACGCTGCACCGCACTCCACTCTACTATAACAACAACATAACACAGTCCACCATCGGCGCCATCCGCACTGCTATCCAGAACGAAGGACCTACGTTCATGTTTAAAGGATGGGTACCTGCGTGGATGCGTCTCCAGCCTACGACGATATTGATCTTCCTCACTCTGGAGCAGTTGAAGAATTTGGTGGATTTATCGAGGAGTAAAGGGTATAC